>WNWU01000060.1:4774431-4786570 GCA_012654045.1 Ptyas mucosa | reverse complement strand
ATATATATATATATATATATATATATATATATATATATATATATATGTGTGTGTGTGTGTGTGTGTATATATATATATTTGCTTGCTTGTTCACCCAAGCGGCAAACCATGATTGCCAATCGCAGTGGCTGGAGGTACGCATTTACGCTTAGCTGAAAGCAAGCCAACTTATCACATGCGCCAACATAGCTTGGTGCACGGAGAGAATAACCCAATAACAGAGTTGGAAGGGACCTTCGGAGATCTTCTAGTCCAACCCCCTGCTCAAGCAGGAGATCCCAAACCATTCCAGACAAATAGTTGTCCAGTCTCTCCTTAAAAACCTCCAGTGATGGAGCACCCACAACTTCTGGAGGCAAGTCGTTCCATTGGTTAATTGTTCTTGCTGTCAGGAAACTTCTTAGTTCTAGGTTGCTTCTGTCCTTGATGAGTTTCCATCCGTTGCTAATTGTCCTGCCTGTGCTTTGGAGAATAGCTTGAAATGGCCTGTTTCTGGCCTCCAGAGGGCCTCCGGAACCTGGGGAGGCTGTTTTTGCCCTCCCAGAAGCTTCGGGAGAGCCTCTGGAGCCTGGGGAGGGCAAAAAGGCCCATCTCCCGTGGTGCAGGAGACCGACCAGCAACCAGGTAAAGAACCCCTTGCTAAAATTTTTGAAGCCCACCCCTGATGTCACCCCTGGTCCTTCTTTTCATTAAATGGCCAAAGGTTGTGAAATCAGATGCAACTCACTTCACAACTGCCCTGCTTAGCAACGGCCCCTACAGTGGTCCTAAGTTGAGTATTATCTGTACTACCTCTTCTAGGCACAAGCCCATCATCCCCTGCATTCTGACCTTGGCAGACAGTTTTAGTCTCGTAGGGCTTGGTTCACTCCTTTGGCTGTGCCTGGCTTGGCTCATTCCCTCCTGCTGCAAATGATGATTCAAGAACGCTGGACTTCCTAGTAAGGTAAAGGTTCCCCTTGCATATATGTGCTAGTCGTTCCCGACTCTATGGGGGTGGTGCTCATCTCCGTTTCAAAGCCGAAGAGCCAGCGCTGTCCGAAGACGTCTCTGTGGTCATGTGGCTGGCAGGACTCAACACCAAAGGCGCACGGAACGCTGTTCCCTTCCCACCAAAGGTGGCCCCTACTTGCATTTTTTCTTACGTGCTTTCGGACTGCTAGGTTAGCAGAAGCTGGGACAAGTCACGGGAACTCACCCCGTTACGCGACGCTAGGGATTCGAACCGCTGAACTGCTGACCTTTCGATCAACAAACTCAGCGTCTTATCCACTGATCCACCATGTCCCAGGTCTTCCTAGTAAAGGTTAAGCTTTACAGAAACGGCAGCCATAAAAGATCATCCTTTATCTGCCTTATTGTTCAAACTGAAATCTCCCAAAGTGGCATTAAGTATCTTCCAGAGCTGTTCTTGTAACCGAGCAGTTCACGAAATGAAATTTCCTCTTAGACGTGGTTATATACACACACAAACACCCACACACCCAACAGCTGTATATTTTGTGTAAGACAGGTATCGCCAATTAGCTTTTCCTAAATCCTTGTGAGAGGAGGCGATCAATAACCCGTTCAATTTTCCATCACGACTCTCTCTTATTTATGACTGACCCTCATCCATCACTCTTTCTTTGACGCAGCCTATTAGTAAATATATATCAAAGCCCCAATTAGTCCCTGTGACAGATCTAATGGATGCCTTCTGTATTATTTGCTCCTTCCCTTGTAGACCAGCCAGAGGTCCAATTCTTCTCTGAACTTGAAGATGTGTGGAGCAACTCCCAGAATTCTGCGTGCAGAAGTCCACACATCTTCAAGCTTCTCAAGGTTGAGAGACACCTATGTGTAGCAGATTTTTGCCAGTACCTAAAATCAACAGTGTTTCCTTAAAGTCAGTTTGCTCACCTCCATATGCCTTGAGGTTACAGAAGGGATGTTGTGGCCTGTCGGCCGCCGGCTCTTCCAGCAGCCGAATCAGAAGAGGAGAAGGAGGAGGCGGCATGGGAGACTGGGTCAGCATCAAGGCAACCTGAGATCTCCGAGGGGGGAGAGGGAATGGAACTGGCAGAGAGAGGGAGGGAGGGAGGGAGAGAGAGAGAGAGAGAGAGAGAGAGGAGAGAGAGGGGGGGGCTTTGTTGGGGGCAAGAGGCTGACTCTGTAAAACCGCTTAGAGTGGGGGTTTAAAGCACTGCAAAGCGGTCTATAAGTCTAAGTGCTACTGCTCTTGCAAGCTAGGAGAAGACAAAGCTACAATTTTGTCCTCCTACTCCTCTCAGTTGAACACCATGCTTCTGTGCGCTGACAATACAGTCTCTCCCCAACAAATCAATAATTTACCGGCAACAACAAGCCATTAAAGTCTTCTTCTCCAGTCCACCTGGTATCTCCGCAGGAGGCTGGGTCAGCAGGACCTCCTGCGAAGCTTGCAAGAGACACAATAATTTCACTTTCGGAGGGCTTGTCCTCCCTTTGATTGGTGGAAATTAAAGCCTGGCCCTGATCAGAAGCAGGCAAGAAGCGACCAGATCTCCTTGATTCTTTAAGAAGGAGGCTGGCGGACCGTCTGAAAAGGAAGAACCAAGAAGAAGCATCCACCAGCAAGTTCTTTCTCTCTTGTGTGTGTGTGCGGCCTTCCATTTTTTCTTGCTCTCCCCAATTCAGGGGTGGTATTCCCTTACTTTTCCTACCGGTTTGCAAATGTGAGCACACGTGCCACGCATGTGCATGGCCTTCCATGTGTGCACTTAGCTCACTCGCACGCACTTCCTCGCATGCGCCCAGCCTCAAAAACGTGCCTAAATAGGACGGCATAGAGCCGGGGCAAGTGGGCATTCCCACCAGTGATTTTTGCTACCAGTTCGGACGAACCGGTCTGAACCGGCTGAATCCCACCTCTGCCCCAATTTCATTCCTTCCCTGTTGTTCCCCCGAAGACTTAAATTCCAATTCAAGCCTTTTTTTTTCCTGCTGTTGTTTGTTTGTTTTGTTCTCCAGCTTTTCCCTTTTTCCTTTGGTGTGAAAGACGATGCCAAGCAAAGACAGACGATGTCTCACCGCATCTTAGTCTGCTGCTTCTCTCATCCTCTCTCTTTCTCTTTCTCTCTCTTTTCAATCATGATTATTGTTTCTTTGCAAACGAGTTGTGCCAAAGCAGGTTGCCGACTGCAGCTGCCATTAGAAAACTTTCCGAGGCTGACAGCTTGGCAATGGAAAAAAAAAAGGACCATTTGGCAGGGAACGCTGGAAAGAAAGATCAAAGAATGTTTAAAAGCCCTGTCAAAATATATTAAAAGTCTCTTTCCTTTGATGTGGTCTAGCACCGGAGGAACCACTGGAGTTCAGGGTGAATGCAGGCAATCCTTGACTTATGGCCGTCATGGAGCCTGGAAAGTCCATCATAAGGCATGAAGGTGGTAGGTCGAGGCACCTACATGACTGGACCTGATTTTATGACTTCCTTTCCATTCAGCGAACACTGCAATCATTGAGCCAAGCCATATATTCCAATGGGTGTTCTTTGATTGGCTGAGTTTGAGGGAAGAAAAACATGCTTTTGGGGCAACTTTTTTCAAACAAAGGAACTGGAATAATCCCGGAGATAGGGTAGGGTAGGGTGGAGTGGAGTGGAGTGGAGTGGAGTGGATTGGAGTGGAGTGGAGTGGAGTGGAATGGAATGGAATGGAATGGAATGGAATGGAATGGAATGGAATGGAATGGAATGGAATAGAATAGAATAGAATAGAATAGAATAGAATAGAATAGAATAGAATAGAATAGAATAGAATAGAATAGAATAGAATAGAATAGTTGGAAGGGACCTTGAAGGTCTTTTAGTCCAACCCTCTGCTTAGGCAGGAAACCCTACATCACTTCAGACGAATGGTTATCCAACCTCTTCTTGAACACTTCCAGTATTGGAGCATTCACAGCTTCTGAAGGCAAGTTGTTCCACTGATCAATTGTTCTAACTGTCAGGACATTTCTTCTTAGTTCTAAGTTGCTTCTCTCCTTGATGTTGGGTTTCAGCTGACATGTTGCTGAATGAGTCAGATAAGGTCTTACTCAGTTTTGATCTTTTTAAAAGTGGTGTCATTTAGCAGTGTAGATTTGGAAACTTGAAAAGACTGCTATCCTGCTCCTCTGGTCCTTCTCTTCACTAGACTAGCCAGGCCCAGTCCCCTTATCATCCTGGTTGGTCTTCTCTGCACTCTTTCTAGAGTCTCAACCTAGTGTGGTGACCAAAACTGGATGCAGTATCCTAGGTGTGGTCTTACTAGGGCTTTATAGAGTGGTATTAGTACCTCACTTGATCTTGATTGTATCCCTCTGTTAATGCAGTTTAGGATTGCATTGGCTTTTTTGGCTGCTGCTTCACACTCTTGGCTCGTATTTAACTGGTTGTCCACTAAGACTCCAAGATCCCTCTCACAGTTACTGCGAAACTGTGTTTCACCCAGTCTATACGTCTACTTTTGGTTTTTCTTACCTAAGTGTAGGACTTTACTTTTCTCTACATTGAACCAGTGGTGAAATCCAAATTTTTTTTACTGCCGGTTCTATGGGCGTGGCTTGGTGGGCGTGGTGTGGTGTGGCTTGGTGGGCGTGGCAGGGGAAGAATACTGCAAAATCTCCATTCCCACCCCACTCCAGGGGAAGTGGGGAAGAGCCTTGGATAATACAGTGGTCTAAAGCCCTGTTATTAACATCAGCTGCCTGCAATTATTGCAGGTTCGAATCTCACCAAGGCTCAAGGTTGACTCAGCCTTCCATCCTTTCTAAGGTAAGTAAATTGAGGACCCGGTTTGTGGGGGCAATAAGCCGACTTTGTATAAATATACAAAAGTATGAAGGCTATTGCTTAGCGCATTGTAAGCCGCCCTGAGTCTCCGGAGAAGGGCGGCATATAAATCAAATTAAAAAAAAAATCCCCATTCCCTTCCCACTCTGGGGCCAGCCAGAGGTGGTATTTGCCAGTTCTCCGAACTGCTCAAAATTTCCACTCCCGGTTCTCCAGAACCTGTCAGAACCTGCTGGATTTCACCCCTGCATTGAATTTCATTTTGTTAGATAGGGCCCAGTGTTGAAGTCTGCCATGATCCATCTCCGTCTGGAGCCTCTCTTCGAGGTTGTTGGCTATTCCTGCCAGACTATTTGGTTTTATCTGCAAATTTGGTAATTTCCCCGTCTATTCCCTCATCTAAACGAAGGGTGTTGCTATGCTATAGGAAGCCGTTTCCTTCATTCTGGAGTGTGTAGCGTTTGCATTATTAAGCTAGACATAAGTCCATTTTTCTTTTTTTCAAACTGGGTGTCCTTGATTCCATCTAGGAATGTAAGGTGATGAAGACAAAGGAGGAGAGTGACCCTGACTATTCGGCTGTAAAGGAATGTGTGTGCACCCCCACCACATATGTGTGTATATATTAGAAGTAGCATGAATTGCGGCTCCAATTTACATTTTTTAAAAAAATAAAAAAATATCCCACACTTGTCCACAGGTTCCCTATGTTTGAAAACACCATCCAGAGAGGCAATTTTCTTCTGTGCCTCCGTAAATGCATTCACAGGGTGAGCTACAATAAAACGCCGGGGTCATAAGCTTCTTATATTCTTTTCTTTTGCAAGCTTTCAAGCTAATAATAATGTAATAACAATCTTAGCCCAGCCTTTTGTGAACTGGACCTGAAGGAGGGGGAGATCTGGTTGATGGCTGTCATTAAAGGCATTGTCCTCTTCTGATAAGCTCCAATGCTTTGCTGAACTCCACTCCATTGTGTTCTCCAAGGAAGCATTTATACTTGGCCGAACGGGTGCTAAATTTTTATATCATAGCCAGGTGTCCATGGGAGGCAGGGGGAGTGAGGATTGAGGGAGAGGTTTACTGAGCACTGTAAAGGCAAAGGTTCCCTTCACACATATATGCTACTTGTTCCCGACTCTAGGGGGCGGAGCTCATCTCTGTTTCAAAGCCAAGGAGCCAGCGCTGTCCAAAGGCGTCTCCGTGGTCATGTGGCCGGCATAACTAAACACCAAAGGCGCACGGAACGCTGTTCCCTTCCCACCAAAGGTGGTCCCTCTTTTTCTACTTGCATTTTTTAATGTGCTTTCAAACTACTAGGTTGGCAGAAACTGGGACAAGTCACGGGAGCTCACCCCATTACGTGGCTCTAGGGATTCGAACCGATGAACTGCCGACCATTCGATTGACAAGCTCAGCGTTTTAGCCATTGAGCCACCACGTCCCACTGAGCACTGTAGTGGCCCTGAAATGTGTGCTAAATCACTATTTGTGCACTGAGACATTGGTGGCACACCGAGGAGAAATTATCCCGCAATTGGAGTAGAATACGGCCCTATCTCTTTGAAGTGTTTCAGAAAAAGATGAAGACGCTGTAGTCCCTTTCCTTTCCTATTTTTTTAAAAAATCAGGCGCCTCGATTGTCTTGAAGCGCTTTCCACACTTTTGAGAGTTGGGCGAGCTGTTTGGAGCTCAATGAGATAATGCATCCAAAGTGCACTTAAAAGAAAATCGGGCAGGTTCCAAGATATACTTCTTTGTTACTTTTGTGGTTTGTTGTCCTGGGGGAAAGAAAGTGTCCTGGAAGGATGGCAGTGGAGACCATGTAGAACAGGGGTACCAAACTAGAGGCCCACAGTCTGGATCTGGACCATGGGGTGTTTAGATCTGGTCCGTGGGCCCACCCTGGAAATAGCGAAGGACTGGCCCGTGGTGCCTCTGACAGATGCCTCCCCAAACTCTATTTTCACTGGCAGAGGGCTGCAGGAGGCCGTCGTGGCTGAAAATGGAGCCTGGGTTAGCTACTCATGGCCCTCCCTGGGCTCCATTTTTGCTGACAGTGGGCCGCAAGAGGCTACAAGAGGCTGTCCAAAAACGGAGCCTTAATAAGTGACATCGAGCTGGCCACACCGAGGTCAAACACAACCCTGATATGGTGTTTGACCTCCCTGAGGTAGGAAATCTCAGAGATAGTCCAGTCGGTGATAAGATCTGGATGAGGTTCTCCAGGCTCTGCTGAAGCTATGCAGGGTCAAAGCTGCTTAGCCCTTGGATGAGGAATTAAGAAGATGAGATGAGATGAAGAGGTTGAGAAAAGACCATGCAGAAAATTTCAGAATTAGTCCAGCTGGTGATAAGATCTGGATGACATTCTCCAAGCTGTGAAGCTAAGCAGGATCAAAGCTGGTTAGCCCTTTGATGGGGAATTAAGGAGATGAGACTAAGAAGCTGAGTAAAGCCCATGCAGAAAATTTCAGAATTAGACCTCATGGAGTCCACATGTTGGAAACAATCCAACAGATGACCGTGTTAGCAAGAGAAAAACATTTTTTCACCACTCTTCCAACTTGGCCGGGCTGATGGGGATATCTGTCTTTCTTAGTTTCTCCTGGGGATTTCTATTCTTTTACCAATCTCTGATTCTCACCAGGGTTCAGTAGGCTCCCTAGCTGTCAAGGTGAAGCTCTGGTGTGGAAAACACAAGTAGGGCTTGTCAGAGGCTAAGACAACCCCAGAGTACTCCTGCTATCAGCGAGAAAGCAGAATGTGTAAATGGAACATCTCTCTCTTTGCATCCTTGGGTGAACATGTCAATTGATGCATGTGTTCAGGTCTTTAAAATATTGATAGTTAATACTGCTGAAACAGCCAGCTCTTGAGAGTCACAGCACTCTGAAGTCTTCTAAATGTGCTTCGGTCCCAGAATGATTCTGTCATTATATCCCCACACCCAGCGCAGCCTTTCCCTGACTCCAGATGCGTGCGTTGTGGCCTGCTGGCAGCCAGCAGAGCTGGCAGCAGAGTCGGACAGTGAGGAGTTTGGGGAGGAACGTGGGCCAGTCCTGGGGGCTGGGGAGAGCTCGGACAAGGGCTCTGCATTGGAGGCAGAGAGGGAGTTAGACAGCAGCGAGGCAGAGGAACAGCTGGAGCCCGTTCCCAGTGTGCACATGCGCAGAGCTGCCAGAAGACAAGAACAACTCAGAAAGCAGGGTCAACTCGGGAGTAAAGCCACACCTTGGAGGTGATTGGCTACTCCCATAGGAAATAAAAGAGGAGTGAATGGGGAGTGGGCTTTTGCAGCAAACAATTCGTTCATTCCGTGACTCTGAGAGACTCTGTGCCAAGTTTTGCCTTGTACTGCAGTTGGAAACAAGTTACGTGGCAGCTTGCCAAACGAGATAAGGTCTGTGTTGATAAATATTCCTTTGAAAAACTGTTTGGACAAACCTTGCTGACTGTGAATGAACGTAATTCACAGTCGTGTAAATAAAAGAGGTTTCGCCCGTAATTCCTGTCTTCTGCTTGTTAAGGGAGCCTAGGTCAGAACAGTGTGGACATCAACTCCCAGAAGAGGTGATACTGGTTGGAGTGTTTTGGATGTTCTACAACCATCTTGAGAAGGTTATCCAAGTTGGGAATGGCTGCCTTGAGATCTCTTTGGAAGATCTTTTAGATCAGAGCTGTCAAACTTGATTTCATTGAGGGCCGCATCAGGGTCGTGCTTGACCTCGTGGGGCTGGGGTGGACACAGGGATGAAATCTACTTACCTTCCTTACCGGTTCGGAAGTGCACGTGTGCGTGTTACATGCACGCAGAGACCCTTTTGCACATGTGCAGAGGGTAAAAAACACATTACTTCCTGGTTAAAACCAGGAAGTAATGACATCCGGGCGGGTGGGCGGAGCCTCACACCGCCATCGCTACCAGTTCTCCGAACCACCTGCCACAATCGCTACCGGATCGCCTGATGTGGTCCAAACTGGGAGCATTTCACCCCTGGGTGGGCGTGACCAGCTTGATGTCAGTCATATTCAGGGGGTGCCTGTGGTTGCCTGAGCGATCTGCCAGCGAAAACAGGTTTCCAAGTTCCATTTTAGGCCACAAGGCCTCCTGCAACCCTCTGCCAGTGAAAACGGAGCTTGGGGAGCTGCCCACAGCTGCAGGAGGTAGTCATGGCTGAGTCTGGGAGGAACGTGCATGGCCCTCCCGAGCTCCATTTTCAGTGACAGAGATACTACGGGCCAGTCCGTCACTATTTCCAGGGCGGCCCCGTGAGCCAGATCTAAGCACCCCACGGGCCTTGAGTTTGACACCCCTGTTTTAGATTATCTCAGGAAATTGTTGTCTTTAATGCAAGAAAATGCTTTCCAACTATGCTTAGAAGAAGACAAGGAGAATGTTCTTGATTAAAACGCTACTAAAATAGCGGAAGATCCTGGATCGCAGCCCCAAGGGAAATAAAATATTGGAAGAAAATGTCCATCTGGGTTCAGTTCCAAGTGGGGAGAAAGACACTGGAAACATGGAGGCTGTTTGGAAAGATGGTTTAATGGTGGACAGGACCACATGGTTTGAGGTCCTGGGCAATTGAGCATTTGGGGAGAGGGAGAGGGAGGGAGGGAGAGAGAGAGAGAGAGAGAGAGAGAGAGAGAGATGCATACCCTCTCTTGGGTTTTGAATTTGAACTTCCTGTTCCTGTAGCAAGGGCATGTATTCCTATTGGTTGTCAGGCTCCCATGGGGCCATGCAGGGGTAACTACGTAGGCTGCCTTGACTCCCAGGCTTGGTTGAATCTTGTTGGGTGATGCAATCTTCCCAGATGCCATGTGGTGAGATGGGTAGAGGGCTAATCCTATTGTGTCCTGAGGGTTAGTGCATTGTAAGCCGCCCTGAGTCTCCGGAGAAGGGCGGCATATAAATTTAAAAAAAAAATTTTTTTTTTAAAAAGGGTGAATGTCTTTTGTGTTGTAGATAAACTGGCCCAGCCTTTTGTCTTGTAGATAGGTTGGCCACCAGTCTTTCTGGGGCTATTAACAAAGATGGGGGCTGCTTTCCAAGAACAAGTATCTCAGTGGTGGGATTCAAATAATTTAACAACCAGTTCTCTGCCCTAATGACCACCTGGGTAGGCGTGGCCATGGTGTGCATGGCCAGGGGGTGTGACAGGCAGCACTCGGCCTCCTGCAGCCCCCGGGGAGAAAAAACGGGCTGGGGGGAATGCACTGCCCCCTCCACCCCCCATTTTGGGCCTAGTAGGCCTCCCTGCAGCCTCCTGGGAACAAAAATGGGTTGGGGGGGCACCGCACCCCTCATGCCCCATTTTGGACCTAGGAGGCCACCCTGAATCCTCCTGGGAGTGAAAATGGCCCGTGGAGGGAGGGGGGCACTGCACCTCCTGCACCCCATTTTGGGCCTGGAGGGCCTCCCTGCAGTTACCTGGGAGCCAAAATGGGGCACGCGGAGACTCCTGGAAGGGGAGGGGAGGGGCAGAACCAGCCAGCAGTTTAATTACCGGTTTTCCCGAACCGGCCTAAACTGCCTGAATCCCACCACTGATTGTATCTCTTTTTCTCATCCAGGGAGGTATAATATTCTGCCTTTTAAAATTTTTCCTAGAATATTTCATTCTTCTAAGACAGTGATGGCTAACCTTTTTTGCCATTGTGTGCCAAAAGTGGGGGGAGTGTGTGTGTGGGGAGGGTCGCTCGTGTGCGTGCCCACACCCATAATTCTATGTGCCCCGCCCCCCCGTGCATGCATGTGCAACCCCCCCCACGCTCCCCCCCACTTTTGGAATTGGATGGCAAGGTAGGCCCGTTTTTCGCTCTCCCCAGGCTCCAGAGCCTTTCTAGGAGACTGGGGAGGGCAAAAATGGCCTTCCCCACTCTCCCGGAGGCCCTCCGGAGGCCGGAAATAGCCTTTGTCCTGACTTCCGGTGGACCCAAAAGGCCGGCGTGTGTATGCACGCAGGAGCTGAGCTCGCGTGCCCACTGATATGGCTCCGTGTGCCACAGATTCGCCATCACGGTTCTAGGAGAAGGTGGATGCTAACCTTCGACAAAAGTTTTGGATTATGCTCTCCAGCTGCCCGACTGGAGTTTTGTTTCGTTTTGTTTCATTTTTTTAATAACCTGCTGGATGAGAGCGTACTTGGGTGGGTAGATGAGGGAAGCAAGCAATTGGACTGAATATACACACTGATCAAAGTGTCTTCCTTGGAAAGGTGGAGAGGGACGGGAGAAAGGAAAGGAAAGCAGCTGATTACTGTTAATATATTTATTTATTTTTTGCTCTGGGAATTTCTGTTGGGAGCAAATTATTTACTAATCTGCCTCCATGGCTGCCAAAATGCTTCTCACTTGGGAAAGCACAACTCGGAGAAATTTCCAGTAATTCTGAAGCTCCCGGCTCTTCTTATCTGCGTGAGCCAGCCTCCCTGGTGGTCACATCCAGTTTCTCTTGCGTTAAAGAAGAACATTTTCTGAAGACCATTTTCTATTTTCTCCAGTGTGTTCTTCTGGATGTTTAATGTCCTTGATTAATGTCTCGAATTCTTTCAAAGCTTTCTGGATGTTTAATGTCCTTCCTTGATCAATATCCAGAATTCTTCTAAGGTTTTCTGGATGTTTAATGTCATTGATTAACGTCCAGAATTCTTCCAAAGCTTTCTGGATGTTTAATGGCCTTCCTTAACCAATATCCAGAATTCTTACAAGGTTTTCTGGATGTTTAATGGCCTTGATTATCATCCAGAATTCATCCAATGTTTTCTGGATATTTAATGTCCTTAATTAACATCCAGAATTCTTCCAAGGTTTTCTGGATGCTTAATGTCCTTGATTAACGTCCAGAATTCTTCCAAAGCTTTCTGGATGTTTAATGGCCTTAATTAACATCCAGAATTCTTCCAAGGTTTTCTGGATGCCTAATGTCCTTGATTAACATCCAGAATTCTTCCAAAACTTTCTGGATGTTTAATGTCCTTCCTTGATCAATATCCAGAATTCTTCTAAGGTTTTCTGGATGTTTAATGTCATTGATTAACGTCCAGAATTCTTCCAAAGCTTTCTGGATGTTTAATGGCCTTAATTAACATCCAGAATTCTTCTAAGGTTTTCTGGATGCTTAATGTCCTTGATTAACATCCAGCATTCTTCCAAAGCTTTCTGGATGTTTAATGGCCTTCCTTGATCAATATCCAGAATTCTTCCAAGGTTTTCTGGATATTTAATGGCCTTGATTATCATCCAGAATTCTTCCAAGGTTTTCTGATGTTTAATGTCCTTGATTAACGTTCAGAATTCTTCCAAAGCTTTCTGGATGTTTAATGGCCTTGATCAATA
>WNWU01000060.1:4731657-4742323 GCA_012654045.1 Ptyas mucosa | reverse complement strand
CTCTCTCTCTCTCTCTCTATCATCTCTCTTTCTCTCTCTCTCTCTCTGTTATGCACACACTAACACAAACATTATACAGTCTCCCCATTGCAAAATCTTGGAAATAAATCTCTGTCTTTAAAGTATAATTTAAGGCAGGGAATTTTCTAGTGTCTAGCTTGGCTTTTTACTTCAATTGTCACCCTTATCGCCTTCCTTCCTTTTAAAGGGGCCGAGATTCTACCTTATTTGAATCCCATCTATTCTGTGTAGTTGTTGTTTTTTAAAGGTATTCTTTACAACTCATTGTATGCCTGCAAAGTGGGGGGGTGGGGGGAGAATGTCAGGGCTACATAAAAATAGGCAGGTATTAAAAGTATTGCATTCTCTCTCTCTCTCTGTGTGTGTGTGTGTCTGTGTGTGTGTGCAAAAATATGTGTGTCTGTGTGTGTGTGCTTTCCTTTTGTTGCTGTGAAAACAACAACTCCAACTGCAAACCAAGGAGATGCAGTGGTCACTGAATTCTATAGGCAGAGGCAGCTGTGGGACAGTTCATATTTTTCTATATGCTCCATGAATATGATTTCATTTTACTCCCACTCAATCTTTACACCCGGTTCAATTTCCAAAGGCTGAATCGTAACTTATCAGGGACAACAGGTGAATATCAGAGAGGATCAAAGGATTGGGAGTAACTCAAGGCTGCAACCAGCCCACTCCCCTGCCACCCCCGATAAAAATAAGGAAGACATATATATCAGTGAAAGGAAATATCTGTATCCCCAGGAGATAATTCAGTGAAAGTAGACTGTGCTGGCTGCAGTAGGAGCAGGAGACTCCAAACAGAAGGACATATGGGAGTCCCTGGTGCTCTCAGAGCTGGGTTGCTTTCTTGCAGACGTTTCATTACCCAACTTGGTACCATCATCAGTTCTAGAAGAGAATGGGATTTGCAGGGAAGAGGAGGAGGAGGAGGAGGAGGAGGAGGAGAACTCTGGGGTCCTTGGTGCTAACTGAGCTTGGTGGTTTTCTTGCAGATGTTACATTACCAAACTAGGTAACATCATCAGTGCTAGAAGGGAGTGAGGATTTGTGGAATAGAGGAAAGGGAGAGAGGAGGAGGAGGAATATTGTGGGGTCCTTGGTGCTCTCTGAGCTTGGTGGTTTTCTTGCAGAAGTTTCATTACCAAACTAGGTAACATCATCGGTGCTAGAAGGGAGTCAGGGTTTGTGGAATAGAGGAAAGGGAGTGAACAGAAGGAGGAGGAGGAGGAGGAGGAGAAGAAAAAGGAGAATGAGAAGAAGAAGAAGAAGAGGAGGAGGAGGAGGAGGAGGGGGAGGGGGAGGAGGGGAAAAAGAAGAGGAGGAGGAGGATTGTGGGATCCTTGATGTTTTCTGAGCTTGGTTGTTTTCTTGCAGATGTTTCATTCCCAAACTAGGTAACATCATCAGTTGTAGAAGGGGTTTGCTCACTGTTTATATACAGTAGTTGGCAGGGCAAGTCAACCTGTATATAAACAGAGAGGAAACTAGCACTGATGATGTTACCTAGTTTGGGAATGAACCTTTTGCAAGAAAACAGCCAAGCTCAGAGAGCACCAAGGACCACACAGTCCTCCTCCTCCTAAACCCTTCTAGCACTGATGATGTTACCTAGTCAGATAATGAAATGTCTGCAAGAAAACCACTCAGATCAGAGAGCACCAAAGACTCCACATTTCAACCCTGAGCTACAAATATCCTCTTCTATTGAAACATCTTTTATATCAAATTCATCCCCGCAACTCTATCAACCGGGCGGGAAGATCAGCCTTTATTTTACATAAAATGCCTGTAGAACAATTCCTTCGCACCCCACCCTTCCACCCACCCCCCCCAAACAGGAATTTTTTCTCCATGCCAAACTTAGAAACGTCACAATTTCTTAAATGATCAAAGACAGGCCTTCCTTTGCCGGAGCTCCTGCGTGTCTATTTTTTCTTTTTTCATGTTCAAAAGTCGAGAAAACAAAACAGGAGAGAGGGGAAAATATATATATATATATATTTTTCTTTGTCTGTAATTTTTTTATTCCAATTAGGTCTAGTTGAGGTAGCAAATATTGTACCTGGAAACTGGCTAATTGCAGAATGTCTCCTCGGAGACGAACATCTCGTTAATTGCTGGAGGCAATTAGTTTTTGTCTGAGGGAAGAAAAAAAAAATTCATAGCAACTGCTGCGTTTTGTCTGGGAAGCGAAGAATTCGAAGAAGGAGCGGAGGCGAAAAGGTGAAGAGAATTAAAAAGGCGTTTAAAACGCAAGCAGTCCTTGACTTGTGACCGTCATTGAGCTTGGCAAATTTGGTTGCACGTCATGACGGTTGTAAAAGGGCTGACCTTGTGACCAATCCTGTTTTTTTAGGACCTGGTTTGTGGCCGTCGTTTAAGCTAAGGCTGCAGTCGTAAAGTAAATCCATATGCAGTCAGGTGGACAGAAACTGGATGCACTGATCCAGCTCCCCAAACACAACAAAACCTCTGATGTGAACTCAAAAGATTCCTTTATTAGGAGTGCCGCCAGCTCTGGCAAAAAGTTTCTCTCGCATAGAAATAGAATAGAAACCCAGATGACACCTGAGTAAAGGAAAAAGGGGGAAGGAGAGGGAAAATAGAATAGAATAGAATAGATTTTTTTTTTATTCACCAAGTGCGATTAGACACACAAGGAATTTGTCTTGGTGCATATGCTCTCAGTGTACATAAAAGAAAAGGAAAGGAAAAAAGGAGCATTATATAAATACGGTATATAGTAAGGATGATATTTGTACAACCAGCAAAATGGAAAAGAAACTGAAAGGAATAATATATGTAAATGGATCATTGGGACTGCTCGAATACCATATTGAAAATACACTGAATGGAAAATAAACACAACAACGAAGAGGGGATGAAGAGAGGAGTAGAGAGGTAGAGGAGAGGGAAGGAGAGAGAAGGATAGAAGAAAGGGAAAAGGAGAGGAAGAAAAAGAGAGGAAATGAGAGAAGGTTAGGAAGGGAGGAAGAAGAGAGGAGGAGTGGGAGAAGGGAAGGGGAAGGGGAAGGAGAGAAGGGGAAGGAGAGGAGGAAGAGGAAAGTTGAAAAGGATAGGAGTAGAGAGGGAAAAGAAAGAGAAAAGAAGGAGAGTAAGGGTTGTGGTTTAAAGAAGAGATGGAAGGGTAGAAGAGCAGTTCAGAGTATATATTATTTTAATTACTGAAGGCAGAAAAATGAATGGATATGGAAACTAGAGATAATATGGATGATTAATACTGGTTAAGAGTTTATATGTGTATGTATGTATGTTTATGAGAAATAAAAATAAAAAATTATCTCACAGACTAACAAGTCCGTCCATCTGGAAGACGAATAGTTGTCTGCCAGATCTATCCATCTCCACCCCCTGCCTTTTATCCCCAGAGCTAAGGTGGGGCTTCGTTAGCAGCGGTTGCTCTTCTGTCCCAAGGACCGGCCCATAGATTTCCACTGCTCTCCTCTCCTCTGCCTTCTGCACATCCACATATCAGGCACTGGACCCAGCTGTTCCTCCTCTTCCTCATCAGCCACCTCCAGACTCATCAGACATTCAGTCATTCTTTCTTCATGTTGCTCTCCAAAATGAGATTTTTTCCTTTGAACTCTTCCTTCCTTCCTTCCCAAGGACCGGCCCATAGATTTCCACTGCTCTCCTCTCCTCTGCTTTCTGTGCATCCGTGCGTCAGGCACTGGACCCAGCTGTTCCTCCTCTTCCTCATCAGTCACCTCCAGACCTGGGGGCTGTTGACTCTCCATCTGAGGGCTGACAGATGGCTCAGGCTCCACCTCTCTCTTCTCTCTCTCTGACAGCTCCATTCCCTCTTCCCCTTCAGAGCTCTCAGTTTGCCTTGATGCTGACCCTGACTCCCACGCCGCCTCCTCCTCCTCCTTCTCCTCCTCCTCCTCCTCCTCCTCCTCCGATTCAGCTGCTGGAGGGGCCGGCGGCGAACAAGCCTAAAATGGAATTAAATGCTGCTTTCCAGCAAAAATGTCATAAATCAAGTTCTCATGTTGAAAACGGTCATAAACGTGGAGTGGTTGCCCTGCGGCCCCAAATGCAGTCATGTGACAATGGTTGGGGAACCCAACATTGGATCCAATAAACTTGGTCATAAGTAGCTTTTGTGGGGGGATCCGTTGTAACCTTGAACCATCACTAGGCAGCTGGTCGTAAGTCAAGGACTGCCTGCAAAACAAATGTCTGCCTAGAATCCCAGAATGCTGCAAGTACGGGTAGTCCTTGACTTACGATGGTTCACTCAGTGACCGTTCAAAGTTACAACGGCACTGAAACAAGGGAATTAGGATCGTGTTTCAAAATTACGACCGTTGCGGCATCTCCCGGGGGGCGGGGTGTCACGTGATTTGGATGCTTGGCAACCGACTCCCATTTACGACGGTCGCCATGATCCCCTTTTGCGACCTTCTGATGAGCAAAGTCCATGGGGAAAGCCAGATTCGCTTAATGACCGGGTGACTAATTAAACAACGGCAGGGATCGACTTAACAAGAATGGGATGAAAAGTCGTAAAATGGGGCAAAACTCCCTTAAGAAATTTCTCCCTTAGCAAGATACATTTTGGGCTCAGTTATGGTCGTATGTTGAGGAACTACCTGTAATTATACACACAAGCCCTCAACACCTTATCATGGTCCGGGATGAGAACCGTGATGCATTTTTGTAGCGCCGTCTACCTGGAATATATGAAATAATGATCAAATATCAATGATTTGTGTCTCCTGCTCCAAGTGGCCTCCTCAGGGACTCCCTGCCCAGAGCAAGGCCTGGAATCAGCTGGAAATTAAGACTCCCTCGTTAGATTTTAAAGCTCAGGAATTGCAAAAAAAAAAAACCCAAAACCCACACAAACACATCAAACCCACAAGATTTAGAAAGTACTTTTTCATGGAAAGCGGAGTCCCAGAAGGTACAGATACAGATTAACAGAATTGGAAGGGACCTTGTAGGTCATCTAATCCAACCCCCCCCCAAACAGGAGACCCTACACCATTTCTGACCGATGGCAGTCCAGTCTCTCCTTGAAATCTTCCAGTGATGAAGATCCCACAACTTCTGAAGGCAACGTCGGTTGATGGTTCTCACTGTCAGAAAGTTCCTCCTCATTTCTAGGTTGAATCTCTCCTTGATCAGTTTCCATCCATTATTCCTTGTCTGGCCTTTGGGTGCTTTGGAGAATAGCTTGACCCCCTTCCTCCTCTCTGGGGCAGCCCCTCAAGTATTGGAAGACTGCTATCTTGTCTCCCGTGGTCCTTCTCTTCACTAGACTAGCCATGCCCAGTTCCTGCAACCGTTCATCGTAGGTTTTAGCCACCAAGTCTTTGATCACCTTAGATAGATTCAGATTAACAGAGCTGGAAGGGACCTTGTTGGTCATCTATTCCAACCCCCCACCCAAGCAGGAGACCCTACACCATTTCTGACAGATGGTAGTCCAGTCTCTTCTTGAAAGCTTCCAGTGATGAAGCTCCCACAACTTCTGAAGGCAACTTCTGTTCCATCGGTTGATGGCTCTCGCTGTCAGGAAATTCCTCCTTATTTCCAGGTTGAATCTCTCCTTGATCCGTTTCCATCCATGATTCCTTGTCTGGCCTTTGGGTGCCTTGGAAAATCGCTTGACCCCCTCCTCTCTGTGGCAGCCCCTCAAGTATTGGAAGACTGCTATCCTGTTTCCCCTGTCCTTCTCTTCACTAGATAGGTGCAGCTAATCCCTTCCTTACGCACCGCTCTTGGGCTTTTTAGTTTGAGAAACTCAAAGAAGTCTTGAAAATTGTCCACTGGGATTGTCGGAATGCAAAGCCTGGAAACTGTATTCAGCATTTAGGGTTCCATTCACAGGACATCCCTAACCAGGTCAGCCCAAGCTAGAGTAACCGCGTTCACACGGTGTATCAAGCGTGGCTAATTTTCATCCGGGTTAGATTTCGTAGAGAGAGATGAGGGTGTTGTGTGAACTCATTGTGTTTTGGTGGTTGATCAATCAGCCGATTGGGCTGATCCAGAAGATGGCTTCAGTCGACATACAGATGAGGGGTAATGTGTGAACGCAGCCTAGTTATCTAAAGGAAAGAGGTTTTGTATGTTATCAATAAAGGAGAATATTTGTAGCTCAGGATTTCAAGGAGCGGTCCTTGGTGCTCCCTGAACTGGGTTGTTTTCTTGCAGATATTTCATTACCCAACTAGGTAACATTAACAATGCTAGTAGGGAGTGTTTGCTCTTATCCTACCTTTCTCTTATCCAGGGATGGGATTGAAAAATTTCAGCAACCGGTTTGCTGCCCGGTTGCTGGGTGGGTGTGGTCATGGGGGTGTGGCCTACTTGGCCTCCTGCACCATGATTGGGGGGGGGGCATTTTTGCCCTCCCCAGGCTCTGGAGGTTTTCCTGGAGCTTCCAGGATGGTGAAAATGGCCTCCCCTGGGCACCGGAGGCCCTCCAGAGGCTGGAAATGGGCCCATTTCCAGACTCCCGGTACTTCCAATATTTCTGGTAGGCCCATTTTTCACCCTCCCCAGGCTCTGGAGGCTTTCCTGGAGCCTACAGAAGGGTGAAAACGGCTCCCCTGGGCACCAGAGGCCCTCCAGACTTCCAATACTTCTGGTAGGCCTGTTTTTCGCACTCCCAGAGCCTCCGCGTCTACCCTGCACTTACCTGGCATCGAAAACAGGCTGGGTGGAGACTCCTGGGAGGTGCGAAGCAGGGTGGGCGGGGTCAGCCAATTCTTGGAACAACCGGTTTGCCGAACCAGATTAAAATTAACATCCGGTTTGTCCGAACCTATCTGAACCGGCTGAATCCCACCTCTGCTCTTACCCTTACCTTACTAGCACTAATGATGTTACCTAGTTAGGATAATGAAACATCTGCAAGAAAATCACCAAGTTCAGAGAGCACTAAGGACCCCACAGTCCTCCTCTTCCTCTTTGCAAACCCCATTCCCTTCTAGCACTGATGATGTTACCTAGTTGGGTAATGAAACGTCTGCAAGAAAACAACCAAGTTCAGAGAGCACCACGGTCTCCTCAAGTTTATATTATGGTAGTTTAATAAGCCCGTCGACTCAGAAAGCATCTTGTTCACAAAACACCTCCGGATGCAAAAGGCGAAACTCTGGGTCTCTCTCCCCCTCCCCCTCCAATCAAAACCAAAATTAATTTCTTGGTAAAGGCAGAAGAAGAATCCGAAGTCTGAAGACCTTGAAATAATTGCTCAGGGCCGTAATCTCAACCCTCTTCGTTTGAAGTTGCCGTAACACCCTTTGGTTACAATTGGTTTTTAGAATTAAAAATAGCTCCTGTACTAAGTGTTCTAAAGAATTAACTTCCTTTATGTGCTTAAAAAAAAAAAGAAAAGGAAGAGATTTTTTCCCCCCCTCCGTTCCTAACTTTATTTCATCCTGACTCAGCAGCTGTGAACAAATCTAGAGATGAGTTAAAAGTAGCTTTTATGTCTTCCTTTGTGTTATAAGCTGAGAAACTGAAATGTAATTCAATGTAGGGGGAACTTAGAGACCATCCGATCCAACCCTCTAATTTTAATCGATCCATTGCATTAAGCCAGATGCCTAATATGAGGGACGCGGTGGCTCAGCGGCGAAGACGCTGAGCTTGTCGATCGAAAGGTCGGCAGTTCAGCGGTTCGAATCCCTAGCGCCATGTAAGGGGGTGAGCTCCTGTTGCTTGTCCCAGCTTCTGCCGACCTAGCAGTTCGAAAGCACGTAAAAAAAATGCAAGTAGAAAAAAAATAGAGACCACCTTTGGTGGGAAGGGAACAGCGTTCCCTGCGCCTTGGGTGTTGAGTCATGCCGGCCACATGACCACGGAGACGTCTTCGGACAGCGCTGGCTTTGAAACGGAGACGAGCACCGCCCCCTAGAGTCGGGAACGACTAGCATGTATGTGCGAGGGGAGCCTTTACCTTTATATGCCATCTCCTCTGAGACTTTAGGTGGCTTACAATAAAATCCACCCCAAATGGCTGCAACTATTCCTAGATAATGTGTGGACTAGACCTCCCAAAATTCCCAGGCACCATGTGGCTCTCCAAACACACCCAAAGATGACTAAGTTGGGAGAAGGCCGATGTTGGCCTTCTAGATCTCATGAGGGAACACAAGTAAGTTGCCCACCGCTTTGAAGGTCACATCAGGTCTGTAGGACTTCTGTGGAAACCTGAGATTCTTCACAGTTGCAAATGAAGATGTTTAGTAAAGGGGCACCATGCCATGCAAAGCTAAACTCCCCCCCCACACACACACACCCAGGAATAAATGTATATTTATCAGGCACAAAGAATCAGGGCCCAGTAAAGGCTCAGCACTAAACTGGAACTAGATAAATCAAGGAGGATTGGACTGTTTGTGGAAATGTAACAATTCTACGCTGATGGCTCTCTTGACTCTGCCATCCAGGCTCTGCCTGCTCTTTTCCGACAATATTCTCCTTATTTAATTCTTGCCCATTCCATTTTCAAATCTACCACAGGCTAGAGGAGGTATTTTTTACATACCCTGTTTCCTCGAAAATAAGACCCTGTCTTATATTTTTTTGAACCCCGAAATAAGTGCTTGGCCTTATTTTCGGGGATGTCTTATTACTTTGGGGCGCATGGAGCAGGATGCCATCTTACCTGATTTCCAGCTCTTATTTACCTAACCCAGGGGTCAGCAACCTGTGGCTCTGGAGCCGCATGCGGCTCTTTGGACGCTCTGCTGTTGCTCCCTATCAGGTGATCCCACCACTGTCTGGCCCCGCCCCTCCCTCTCCCCTCCCAGTCACTCCTCGCCTGGCCTGAGAAGATAAGGGCGATGGCGGGGGATGGAGAAGCGGCCAGGGCAGAGACAGAGAGATGGGGGAGAGAGAGAGAGAGAGAGACATAGAGAGATATAGAGAGAGAGGGAGGGAGGGAGAGAGGGGGAGAGAGAGAGAGATGTCAAAAGATTTTGTGGTTCCCGGTGTTTTTTAACAACTGGTTCTCTGCCCTAATGACCGGCTGGGTAGGCGTGGCTAGGGGGGAAATCATGTGACCGATGGAAGTGAATGATGTCGAGTTGGCCACGCCCACCCAGGTTTTGTGGCTGCCGGTGTTTTCTGTGAGAAACGGGTCCAAATGGCTCTTTGAGTATTTAAGGTTGCAGACCCCTGCCCTAACCCTAACCAGAGGAAATGGTGGGGACCGGCTGCGCATGTGTTTAAATATTTTCGGGGAGGACTTATTTTTTGGGGGAGGGCTTATTTTAGCACCTGCGCTCAAAAGTCCGATTGGGCTTATTATCAGGGGAGGTCTTATTTTCGGGGAAACAGGGTGGGTATATATATTTAATTTTATTTATATGCCGCCCTTCTCCGGAGACTCAGGGCGGCTTACAATGCGTTAAGCAATAGCCTTCATACTTTCAGCTTATTGCCCCCACAATCTGGGTCCTCATTTTACCCACCTTAGAAAGGATGGAAGGCTGAGTCAACCTTGAGCCTGGTGGGATTCGAACTTGCAGTAATTGCAGACAGCTGGTGTTGATCACTATGCTTTTAGTCTGCTGAGCTAAACCAGGCTCCTTTAACGCTTCTTTCATTCCCACCCCCCAATTTGAAAAGGGTCATTCAAGGTGGGATCCCTAAGAGACCGAGAGAAGAGAGAGGAGGTAACAGAATGTGAAAATAAGAGAAAGAAATATATGCGTATCTGTGTTTGTGGGAGAGAGAGAGTTTGTGTGAGCGGGCGCATAAATCCCTTCTAAAATTAGAAAGCCAATTTGTCTCCGAAGCCTGGGGAACGAGAGGTACATATCCTTGGAAAATTAAGAGCAAAACAAGGTCTGTTGAACTCACCTGCTATTCTATACCTTGGAGGAGAGAGAGAGAGAGAGAGAGAGAGAGAGAGAGAGAGAGAGAGAGAGACACGAACCGAGAAGAATTTTTCTGCTCTTTCCCAGTTGCCTGCTGGGAGGGGGAGAAAAGCACCACTTGAGTTTGGCGGTTTGGAGTAGTTTATCAATTCCTAAATAAATAGATGAAACGAAAGAGGAATTTCAAACTGAAGGGGTTTTTCAAAGAGGCCTGAAAAGAGGAGCTCATTTAAAGTTGGCAGAAATTCCACTTATAAACAGGAATGGGCTCGTTGACCTAAACCCGTCAAGAAACAGCCACCATAAGGATTTCAGGACTGCTCCTTTTTTTTTTTTTTGACGTAGAATGTGACAAAGCTGCACAAAGACAAGAGGCTGAAACATACGAAGAATAGTTGCAGGAACTGGGTAGCTCTTGCAAAGGGAAGGACTAGGGGTGACGTAGTAGCAGTCTCCCCATATTTGAGGGGCTATCACAGAGAAGAGAGGGACAAACTATTCTCCAAAGTTCCTGAAAGCAGGGCAAGAGGTAACGGATGGTTTTTAAGAAGAGACTGGGCAGACACTGGGCAGGTTTTCCTGCTTGAGCAGGGGGCTGGACTAGAAGACCTCCAAGGTCCCTTCCAGCTCTATTCTGTTCTTGTTCTTGTTCTTGTTCTTGTTCTTGTTCTTGTTCTTGTTTTGATTCTATTCTATTCTATTCTATTCTATTCTATTCTATTCTATTCTATTCTATTCTATTCTATTCTATTCTATTCTATTCTATTCTATTC
>WNWU01000060.1:4719433-4731647 GCA_012654045.1 Ptyas mucosa | reverse complement strand
GAATAGAATAGAATAGAATAGAATAGAATAGAATAGAATAGAATAGAATAGAATAGAATAGAATAGAATATGGTCCTACCATTTTCTATTCTATTCTAGAATGTGGTCCTACCAAAGCATTATAAAGTGGTATAATGAGAAACTAGGAAGGGTCTCATAGAACGGAACGGAACGGAACGGAACGGAATAAAATGGAGTAGAATGGAACAGAACAGAACAGAATAGAATAGAATATTCTGAGCCTGTTGCCTCACTGTGGGCTATGCTGCCTTTTATCTGATCATTCTCTAGGTAACATCTCTCTGCTCCATCTCCCAAGGTCATTCTCCTACACCATTGCCCCTTTGAGGCAATTATTGATTAGGAATATGCCGATATTGGGCGTCAGCCATGTGATAGAGAATCAGTTTTCTGGGTTGACTTTCCAAGATGGATCACCCAACTGATCTGACATCTCGAATTGGATGCGCACCACTCAATGACAAGAGTTGTTGCATGCATACAACTCCTTGTGTAATCACACACAGAATCTAATATCAGTTTGATTCAGTTCAATGCCTCTGCGCCTATGGATTTGATTCCCCCCCTCCCCAAAATGAACTCTTTGAAGTGCATCGCAACTGAACTTTTATTTTTATTTATTTAGTTAGTTTGTCAAACATGTAAAAGATAACAGGTATAAGTATAAACATAAATATGAACACAGGAAATGGATATGAATAAAAGGGAACATTAGGACAGGGATGGAAGGCACATTGGTGCTCTTATGCACGCCCCTTACAGACCTCTTAGGAATGGGGTGAGGTCAACAGTAGCCAGTCTAAGGTTAAAGTTTTGAGGGTTTGTGGAAGTAACCACAGAGTCAGGTAGTGCATTCCAGGCATTGACCACTCTGTTGCTGAAGCCATATTTTCTGCAATTGAGTTTGCAGCGGATTACCTTGAGTTTGTATCTATTATGTGCTCGTGTATTATTGCGGTTGAAGCCGAAGTAGTCATTGACAAGTAGGACATTGTAGCAGATAATTTTGTATACTGCACTTAGGTCAGACTGAAGACGGCATAGTTCTAGGTTGTCCAAGCCGAGAATTTTAAGCGGCATAAGGTATTCTGTTGTGAGCAGAGGAGTGAAGGACTGTTCTCGTGAAATACCTTTGGACCCGCTCAATTGTATTAATATCCAACATACAGTGCGGATTCCAGGCAGACGAGCTGTATTCGAGAATTGGTCTGGCAAAGGTTTTGTATGCCCTCGTTTGCAGTACAATGTTGCCAGAGAAGAAGCTTCGCAAAATTAGGTTAATAACACTTAATGCCTTTTTGGCAATGCTGTTACAGTGAGCTCTGGTGCTTAGATCGTTTGAGATGAGTACGCCAAGGTCCTCGACAGAGTGAGGGTCGTTTATGAGGTCGTATCCCCCCAGCTTGCATTTGGTGTTCTGTTTTTTGCTTTTGTTTTTTTGGCCAATGTGTTGCTGTGGCCTAATATTTAGCACCGATCTTATTTCTTTACCATCCTTGCTTTTGCCTGGGCCAAGTATAGGAGGCTAAGTACCAAAAGGAGAATAAGGCAATGGGCAATTTAGAAAAAAAAAGTGGATAAAACGATTAGCGCTAAAAAACAACAACAACGAGCCATATAAATAAGTACAACAATTAAAACGAAATCTATTCTGAAAAAAAGCAAATTGGCCCTGAATGAATTGTTATTGCATAGACCCCTTTGGCAGCGGGATCAAACTCAATTTCATTGAGGGCCGCATTAGGCCTGTGGTTGACCTCCGGGCGGGGAAGGGCATGGCTGACTGGGTGGGCGTGGCCAACTGGGTGGGCGTGGCCATCTTGACGCCACCCCCCAAATTGCTGGCATGTTTCCTCTTTGCATTGGGTAGACCAGGATGGCCCTGCGGGCTGAATCTGACCACATCACAGACCGGATCCAGCCTGCCAGCCTTGAGTTGGACACCTCTACCCTATGGTATGCAACCAGGTTTAAGAAAGATTGCACGGAGATCCATTGGGTTTCCTCTGGAGGAGAAAACGCCATATTATTGAAGGTATATAACTGTTCTGCCCCAGGTACAGACCCCAAAGAACACAGCACACACAAAGTCTGTACCAAACTTAAATTTACTAAAATAACTCAGTCTCTTCCAAACAAAGGCTGTTAATAAACTTTCTTAACAGCCTACAAGAAACCAAAGATAAAGTAATCACAATCTTACTAAGGTTGGAAGAAAGCCCAGAAAGCAATTTTGCAGAGAATCCAGACGCGAAGGAGAATGAACTAAAGTTGTTCCCTACAAATTGCTTCAGTCGGCATTCCTCCTTAAATAGGCTAAGGAAGTGGCCAATTAGCCCCAAGCCTTACTCTCAAGGAGACCTCCTCCTGAGGAGCCACTCCTGCCTTTTGGCAGCTCTGCGCTCATGTGCATCGAGAAGAGGCTCCTCCTCTTCTTCCTCTTCACTTAAAGGAGCTTCTGGAGGTTCTGAAGGCCCTGGCTGAATCCCCGCCTCTGGCACCACATCTTCTCCAGCCTCCTCATTGTCTGACTCGAGTGCCAGCTGCACAGGCTGCTGGCGCAACACCACACCAGCCTCTTCGCTGTCAGAATCAGCTACAATTCGCACAGGCCGCTAATGGGCCACAACAATAACAGGCATTTCTAATCAGGGGACCTGGTGAATTCTTGATGCCCAGAGCTGCTGGTCTTGCTTCGACCTGGAAGGAAGGAGGAAGGGATGTCACGAAATGCCACTTTCATGTTACAGACTTTGATTTATTAACTATCCTTCCTAGTTTTTAGAACTCAAGAGCTGGTGCTAATGGGAGAAATTCCTCCATCTGGGGAGAAAGGAAGGCAAGAAAAGCTGCCCTCTGCCTTTGCACCTGTTATAATGGTTGGGGGCCTCAGGGAAACTAGTCTGCTAGCTATATATTTCTTTTTACAGAGACAGAGCTGGGATTTTTGATGGACTTGAGAAAGAAATAACAATCTCCAGCAATTCTAATTATTTCTATCTATCTATCTATCTATCTATCTATCTATCTATCCATCTCTCATCTATCTATCCACCCAGCCATCCATCCACCCACCCATCCATCCATCCATCCATTCATCCCTCTCTCTCTCTAATCTATCTATCTATCTATCTATCTATCTATCTATCTATCTATCTATCTATCATCTATCCATCCATCCATCCATCTCTCTCTCATCTATCTATCTATCTATCTATCTATCTATCCATCCATCCATCCATCCATCTCTCTCTCATCTATCTATCTATCTATCTACCTACCTACCTACCCATCCATCCATCCATCCATCCATCCATCTCTCTCTCTCATCTATCTATCTATCTATCTATCTATCTATCTATCTATCTATCTACCTACCTACCTATCCATCCATCCATCCATCCATCCCTCTCTCTCTCTAATCTATCTACCTACCTACCTACCTACCTATCACCACCTATCCATCCATCCAACATCTATCTATCTATCTTGCTATCTCTCTATCTCATCTATATCCGTGATGGCGAACCTATAGCACGCGTGCCCGAGGTGGCACGCAGGGCCATCTTTTTGGGCACGCGAGCTGTTGCCCAACTCACCTGCAGCTGCCCATGCATGTGTGCCCCAGCTGGTGTTTGGGCCTCCGGTGCTCAGGCGCACAATTCAGGGGATCCAGCTGGTCTTTTGAGCTCTGCTGCTCATGGGCACGTGTTTGTGCCTGCGTGTGAGAGTACTTGCGTGCAGCGTGCACATGCATAGATGGTATTCACACATGTGCATTGTGCGTGCAAAAACTGCACACATGTGCAGATGGCGTGATTGCACGTGCAGCGCATGGGGGAGGAGCCACGCAAAAGCCGCATACATGCACAGATGGTGTGGCCACACACTGAGCACACAAGGGGCATGCGCAAAAGCCATGCACATACACAGATGGTGCGGTTGCGCACGCAGTGCACGGGGGAGGAGCCACGCATTAGCGTGAATAGCACATGTGTGCATGAAGCGCATACCTGTTCGGCACTCAGTGAGTAAAAGGTTCACCACCACTGATCTATATTTATCTCAGTGGTGAAATCCAATTTTTTTTACTACTGGTTCTGTGGGCGTGGCTTGGTGGGTGTGGTGTGGCTTGGTGGGCGTGGCTTGGTGGGCCTGGCAGGGGAAGGATATTGCAAAATCTCCATTCCCACCCCACTCTGTGACCAGCCAGAGGTGGTATTTGCCAGTTCTCCGAACTACTCAAAATTTCCACTACTGATTCTCCAAACTGCTCAAAATTTCCGCTACCGGTTCTCCAGAACCCGTTAGAACCTGCTGGATTTCACCCCTGATCTATCTATATCTATATGTATCTCTCTCTCTCTCTCTCTCTCTCTGTGTGTGTGTGTGTGTGTGTGTGCATACATGTATGTATGTATATTGGAGTGGGGGAGAGCAAAAGTATTGGTGGAGTTTGTAAAAGTAACGTCCGATTTGGGGCTACTGAGGATGACCTTGGGCAACAGGGGAACAAGAGTCACAGCCAAGAGAATGGTCAGATAAGAGGCAGTTCAGCCTGCAGCAGTAAAAGGGATGTAGCAAACATCTCAGAAAGGACCTTCCCTAGTTTCCTGGGCTGTAAAGGTGACCGGGTTGGGATGGAGGGGAAAGAGATACTCTTTCAGCCATGACAAATCCTCTTAATGTAAACTTGCAAAAGGAGAATTAGTTCATGTAGGTGTTCTTTCTTCCTGAACTTCCTTGCAAGGCTGACACAATGCCTCCTTTGAAAAATATCTCAGGAAGGCAAGCTAGATGTGAAGCTGCGGTCGTTCTGAAGAAATTCAGGAGAAAATGGAAGGCTTTTAAGCAGTGGGAAAATTTTCCCCTCCTTCCTTGTTGTAGAGCAAGTTAGCTCTTGATTTTTTAAAAAAATTGCAATAAATTGAATCTTTCCAAGATTTTCATCCTAACCTTCTCACCCTAACCCTTGCCCGTCTCACGGTTCTAAATCATGTTTGTTGGCTGTTCCTGCTATTTCTTAAGCCACCTTAGAAACGGAACGCCTTAGCCGTAACTCAGCCAAATATTTTAAGCAAGGAAGCCAAAATGGAACAAACACAAATTAAAACAACAACGATGACAACAACCAGGAACAGACTGACATAAAGTAGGAATACACACACACACACACGTAAGAAATCTTGTGTTTCTCTGCTGAGAAGCAAAACCCACCGAATTCTCTGCAACCCACTTGGAATGAAACGGCTGCGCGGAAGCCAATTTTCACAGTGGAAATAATGTGAACTGAAGGAAGGATTTCTCCGTTGAGTTTAGACCAGGTGTGAGTCCATATGGGAGCAAAACGCTCTGTGTGCATGCTTTTTCTATTAACAGTATTTATCTAGCATCCTAATCAAAGGCTTCTTGGGCAGTGATGTGAAGAAGAACGTCAAAAGCAGTTTTCTCAGCCCAGCAATGAATAACAATAAACTCCATGGAAGGCCAGATGCCTCAAGTCTGCCCTTGTTAGGTGTCAAAAAACATTGAAAGCTCAGATGAAAAGCAACATGACAACTCTGAAGCGAACCTGGCTGAAGCCATCTTTTGCTGCCTCATAGTTGCCATAAACTCTGAGGGGTGGGGGAGTAGAGGGGGAAGTAGTTAGACTGACTCGCAGTCAAAACAAAAAAGCTTTCTCATGGGAACCAAGGCCATCCCAACAGGTGGCAGTTGGAGCAGGAGAGGAGTGACCAAGGAACCCACCAAACGCCTTCATTGTTTGTGACCTGCGAAATTGCTCTTTTAATTATGTCACAAACGCGGGAAAACTTTCAGAGTTGGTTTTCACTAGCTGTGCCAATATGTTGCATCCAATAAGTGTGTTCTTTGAGGAATTCACCTGCTTCAGAGTTCTGATTTTGGTGGCTGTGTCAAAGTGTTACTTTAAGAGCTGACCAGCTAATACAATGAAGGGAATGAATCAGCAGGGTCTTTGGCTGTTATCCCTTTAAGAGCCTGCGTAATAAGATGAGGCCCTGCTAGAGTATTTGTGGGTTTTCGTCGAGTTTCTTCCCTGCTGTAATTGCTGTTTGCTGAGATACTGCTTGTAGCACATGTATGCATAGTATTCCTATATTCCTTTTGTAGATAAAAACCACTATTTGATACAAACCACTCTTGGCTATATTTGTTCCTCGGTTGATACATGTGATCAACCTGTGCACACTTTGACAGGATGCGTTACTCGGAACACTGACACGTTTGCCCACACCGTCCTGAAGACCAAACCTAAAGGCACTCAGAAAATCTCAGATGATGAAAAACGGGAAAACATCTCCGACGGAGTGAAGGCAACGTCAAAATGGCACCAAATTACAAGGAAGGTCATTGAAATTGACGAATGCAAATCAATTTCTCAACCCTAAGATTGCAGAAAGTCTTGAAGCAATGAGAAGAAACTGCACTCAAATCTTTAATGCCCATTAAAACTACAAACGACAACAACATCATTTCTGAGAAACTGCTTGAGTAGAAAGGACACCAAATGTAGCCATGTTGGCGGGGATTCATGTATGCCTAATTGGGTGGTCGTGAGAAGAATGGCCTGAAATTAAAAAAGGAAAAGAGGGGGGGGGGAAGCCAGAGTTTCATCTTTCTATTTTTCATTACTTCTGAACATAATTTGTTTTCCAGCTTAACCACCCCATTGGCTAAGTCTTCTCCAGCTCTTCTCGTGCCGATAGTAAATTGCTTTTATTTTAAGCCCGGCCAATTTGGGTTTCATAATCGATACTGCCGTCTCCACCAACCGTCTGAAACGGATGAGAAGCAGGAATTTTGCTTTTGTGGTCCAAGAAGACGGATTGATCCAGTCCTGGGGTGTCTTTGTTAGAGATTTAACACCGAGCTTGTTGGTCTCTTGTCCTTCCAAATTGAATCGTCAATACCGGTTGCCCCCCCTCTCCCCCGGTTCCAGTTAAGCATTTCTCCCCCACCCACCCCCAGCAATACAACCCAATTAATCTGTTTAAAAAGGTGCACGAGCGTGGAGGATAGGATGTTCTTTGAAGTCTTCCTTCGCTCAGCCGCACGTGTGAAATCACAATTATTACACTTCATCCCTGTCTCCGTCTTGTTTTGAATAGAGCAGGCAGAGAATGGTGCGACATACACTTCCACCGGGCGGTACTGCAAACCATGCCAGATCCATTTTTGAAACGTTCAGGCAGTTAGTAGTAGCCGGAGGGATCGTAAAGGAAGAAGCAAAATAATAGTAAAAAAAAAAAAATGCAATCATAGAGCAGAAAGCTGCCGTTCAAAACGCCCGGGTAGCAGGGCAACGAAAGCCAGAGGTGGAAATTATTATAGGTAGGCCTATCTATAACAGCCATTTCCCCCTTTTTTTTTTCTCGGAGAGAAACTCAACCTTCTTTATGTTTCCCCCCCACTCCATTTAAATTTGGCGCATGACTGCGGTGTTTAATTAAGGAGGTTGTGGAGAAGGAACGGCCTTTTAGATTCTAGGGAGACCCTAAAATATTTCAGGGTATGTATGGTGTATTGTAGGAAGGTATGGAGAAAATATCCAGCAGCTATTAAGACAGTAATAGATACGGAAACATTTACTGTATTGAACCCAGGGGAGGTAGGAATAGATTAGAAAGAGACTTAATGAACTAGTTTGCCCAAAACTCCCTCAATACTCTTAAGGTATATGTTGTGGTCTGCCGGGAACCTGCAGAGCTGGCAGCTGAGTCGGACAGTGAGGAGGCTGGGGAGGACCATGGGCCAGTCCTGGAGTCTGGGGAAGGCTCTGATGTGTGCTCTGCATCAGAGGCAGAGATGGGGCCAGGGCCATCTGGGAGTGATGTGCGGCCTCTGGAGCCTCCAGAGTCGGACAGCAGAGAGGCAGAGGAACAGAAGGAGCCTGTTCCTAGTGCCCGCATGCACAGAGCTGCCAGAAGGCAAGAACAGTTAAAACAAAAGGGACAACTCAGGAGTAAGACCTGGAGATGATTGGCCCCTCCCATAAGGCTTAAAAGAGGAGCAAAGACATGTGGGCCCTTTGCAGGAAAGCAATGTTGTTAACTCTGTTCCCAGTTGGCATCTCTGTTTGATTCTGGTCTCTGTGTGGCTTTGCCAAGTAGGTCTTTGGCAGCATGTCAAAGGAGCTAAAGATTGGTGATTATCCCGAAGGACTTCTCCCGAAGGACTTTTTCCAACTAATTGGGACTCAACTGTGAATGAACGTAATTCACAGCTGTTGCAATAAAAGAGTTTTTTGGGACTACTTGTGTGTTTTAATGACTCAGAAAGCCTAGTTACAACAGTATAAGGGGATGAAGGTATAGGCAAATTATATTACTATAATCTCTCAATATGTCTTCCTGTGGAATCAGCTGTCTGATCTAGTCCACCTTCACAGTTGACACATGATTACGGTTTCTACCTCCCTTGGTTCTTAATCACCTTGAAGGTTTGATGAAGGACTTCTCCTTCCTCTGAAGAACATCAAGAGAAACTTTTTCCACCTTGGATTTTTCATTGTGAATCTCAGAAGGTTATTTGTTGCTCTCTTGTAGCTTGGAAGAGAGACCCAAATCATTGGAATTGGTGACTTGTCCATCAAGGTTCCAAGTAATACATCCTCAACAGTGAGAACTCCGAGTTAGGCATATTCCTCAAAGAACATTTTATTGGGACATATCATATTGGCACAAACTTGGTGGAAAACCGGCTCTAAGTTTCCTCCAGTTTTACACCCTATTAAAAGTAAAACGTTGTCATGTCCCCCCAAAGTCACCAGTCACATGGTCCAATCAGCATACAGTCCTCTTGCTACGTGACTTTACAATAACAGAGTTGGAAGGGACCTTGGATGTCTTCTAGTCCACCCCTCTGCTTAGGCAGGAAACCCTACACCACTTCAGACAAATGGTTATCCAACATCTTCTTAAAAACTTCCAGTGTTGGACCATTCACAATTTCTGGAGGCAAGTTGTTCCACTGATTAATTGTTCTAACTGTCAGGAAATTTATCCTTAGTTCTAAGTTGCTTCTCTCCTTGATGAGTGTCCACCCATTGTCCTACCCTCAGGTGCTTTGGAGAATAGTTTGACTCCATCTTCTTTGTGGCAGCCCCTGAGATATTGGAACACAGCTATTGTGTCTTCCCTAGTCCTTCTTTTCATTAAACTAGACATACCCAGTTCCTGCAACCGTTCTTCATATGTTTTAGCCTCCAGTCCCCTCATCATCTTTGATGCTCTTCTCTGCACTCTTTCTAAAGTCTCAATGTCTTTTTTACATTGTGGTGACCAAAACTGAATGCAGTATTCCAAGTGAGACCTTACCAAGGCATTATAAACAGAGGTGGGATTCAGGAGGTTCTGACCAGTTCTGGAGAACCATTAGCGGAAATTTTGAGAAGTTTGGAGAACCGGTAAATACCACCTCTGACTGGCCCTGCCCCCATCTATTCTCTGCTCCCAGAGTCCCAGCTGATTGGGAGGAAATGGGGATTTTGCAGTAACCTTCCCCTGGAGTGGGGAGGGAATGGAGATTTTACAGTATCCTTCCCCTGCCACGCCTACCAAGCCAAGCCCACAGAACCGGTAGTAAAACATGTTGAATCCCACCACTGATTATAAAGTGGTATTAACACTTTATGTGATCTTGATTCTATCCCTCTGTTTCTGCAGCCTAGAACTGTGTTGGCTTTTGTGGTAGCTGCTGCACACTTCAATCTCCACCTTTTGGACACCTGCATAAACGTCCTTGATTCCCAGGGGAAAGAATTTTGTTTTGGCTACAACACCCCAGTTATCTTTACACCTCCCTCCCTGCCCTTTAGCTCCAAGCTATGTCATTTCTGAAGCAATGTGAAGAGAAACCTCATTAGAGGAAAAGCTACAGAAAAGAAAATGGTCACAGTTAAATCAGCTTCACGGTTGACACCAGGGGTGAAATCCAGCAGATTTTGACAGATTCTGGAGAACCATTAGCGGAAATGTTGAGTGGTTCGGAGAACTGGCAAATGCCACCTCTGGCTGGCCCGAGTGGGTGGGAATGAGCAGTGGTGAAAATCAAATTTTTTTAGTACTGGTTCTGTGGGCGTGGCTTGGTGGGCGTGGCTTGGAGGGCGTGGCAGGGGAAGGATACTGCAAAATCTCCATTCCCACCCCACTCCAGATGGAAGGATATTGCAAAATCTCCATTCCCACCCCACTCTGGGGCCAGCCAGAGGTGATATTTGCCGGTTCTCCGAACTATTCAAAATTTTCACTACCGGTGTTCCAGAACCTGTTGGATTTCACCCCTGGAATGGAGATTTTGCAATATCCTTTCCCCAGGAGTGGGGAAGGAATGGGGATTTTGCAGTATCCTTCCCCTGCCACGCCCACCAAGCCACACCCACCAAAGCCACACCACACCCACCAAGCCACGCCCACAGAACCGGTAGTAAAAAAAAATTGAATTCCACCACTGGTTGACCCTGAAAATGTGGCAGGTCTCTTGAAATCCTGCGGAGAGGTCCATCAAGAAGAAAAACTCTTGAAATCTTTCCGTCTCCCCAAACAGATGGCCGGGATGTCCGTAAGACGTCCCGGCCACCTGTTGAGGAAAAATATCAGTCGCCGAAGCCCTTTGATTGCTCTGAATTCTTCAGCTGGGCTCCCTCTCTCTAAAAATATCCTCCTAAAATTCACAAATTGGAGTCTCAGCCGAACGGCTGGTGACAATTATAAATGAAGACTATCTCCTTCCCATCATTTATTATTTTTTTTTTTAAAAATCAACATTCTGCATTCAGCAATGCTGACATGGAAACCAGCATCTGTGCCTTCCTTCCTTCCTTCCTTTTCTTTTCTTTTCTTTTTATCATCCGGGCTGTGTAAACAAGATAAATAAAAGAACTTTTTTTTCCCCCCTACATGGCTAAGAGGAAACATTATGTACACGGAACACATTCTAAATAAACCACGATGCCTCTCAGCTACATTTTCAGGGAGCGGGTGGAGGAAAAGAACAGAGTTTACCCAACAATTGGCTGAGGTTAAATGAAGTTTCCCTGGCATTGTTAGAATGGACCTCTAGGCTGGAGGACGATGCGTGCCAGGCAGCGGTCAAAGATTGAACTTAAAAGTAGAAAAGAAGGACCAGTGGGAGAAAACGAATTGGGAGTAAATGATGGACTGGAAATCAGAAGAAAGCTGGAGGCAGAAGTACAGATGATCCTCGACTTACGATCACAGTTGAGCCAGTGTTGGGTTCCTCCCGGTTCGGCCTGGTTCCGTCGAGCCGGTAGCGGTGACGATATCAGTGTCCTCAGGGTCATCTGAGTGGTGCTCCTGGTTCCTGTAGTCTGCAATTTTTTTTTCCCTCTGGAAATCCATTCCTACTTCCACACCATTCCAAGGGTGTCCATCCCAAATTGCATAGTTAAAAGGTCTGTAGAGATTCTCAGTCATCCAGGTCCTGGTTGTCCCAAAGGGGCTTTTTCAGGAGGCAACTGGACTTCCTTTTGTTTTTCCTTTTGAAGACGTTTCGCTTCTCCAGCTCTGACTTGGATGGTGAGGAATGGGAGGATTTATACGCCTTGCAGACAGCTGGTCATTCGCATCCTTTTAGAGGGTTGTTGAGGTTTATCTGTGTCTTCAGGGTCACCTGAGTGACCACTTGGAGGTTTATCTGTGTCCTCGGGGTCACCTGAGTGGTGCAAGTGGGTGTGGAGCCAATTTGAGATGCAGACAACCCACACTCATCCCCAGCGGCCTGCACCTGTCTCCATCACTGAACAGACAGGACAGAAAACATCCTGCAGCCAAGAAGGCTCCACACCCATTGGCACTACTCAGGTGACCCCTGAGGACACAGGTAAACCTCCAAGTGGCCTCAATGACTCTCTCAAAGGATGCAAAGGACCAGTTGTCTGCAAGGAGTATACATCTTTCCATTCCCCACCATCCAGTTAGAGCTGAAGAAGCTTCTTCGATGAGAAGCAAAATGTCTTCAAAGAAAAAACAAGAAAGTTCAGTTGCCTCTTGAAAAAGCATCTTTGGGACAACCAGGACCTGGATGGCTGAGAATCTCCACAGACTTCAATTCAATGATTCACCATATGGTGGGTTTTCCAATGGAATGGAATGGAATGGAATGGAATGGAATGGAATGGAATGGAATGGAATGGAATGGAATGGAATGGAAT
>WNWU01000060.1:4702180-4713709 GCA_012654045.1 Ptyas mucosa | reverse complement strand
GAAGAAGAAGAAGAAGAAGAAGAAGAAGAAGAAGAAGAAGAAGAAGATGACTGTGGGGTCTTTGATGCTCTATGATCTTGGTTGTTTGTTTGTTTTTCCTGATGTTTCATTACCCAACTAGTGATCATCATCCGTGTTAGGAAGGCTTGGATTTTGCACAGTAGAGAAGAAGGAGAAGGGGAGGAGGAGGAGGAGAAGGGAGAGAAGGAGAAGGAGAAGCTTTGACAAAAAGCTTTACCCAGCTGCATTTCTTTTGCATATTCAGCATCATCTTACACCAGTGTGTACATTTGGGATTGCGGTCTTCCCCAGGCACTTTAGCATCTTTTTTGGAGTATTCCCAGCGAGGCATCCCTTGGCTTGCTAAGTTCTGAAATTTGCAGAGAGCACGGAAGCATCCGCCTGCAACTAATTCTCATTTTGTACGCAGCGGATGTAAACCCAGCCAGGATGGGAATGGGGAGAGAGACACGTCCGTCCCCCCCCCCCCCCAGCAGGCTCAGAAAGTGCAAACTTGATACACCCAGGGAGAGCTGGCATTATCGCGTCCGTAATTGTTTTCTCCTTTCCAAAAGGATAGGAAGGGAAGGAGGGACGGCGCACCCGCGAATGGGAGAATTGCTTTGTGTTTGAATTAAGCTCCTGCGGTTCCTCAGATGGACTTGGAGAAGAGTTGGCCTTTGGAAAAAAAAGGCCGACCGACTGGTTTAGTGCTGTCATCAGTCATGCTCCCCTTTCCCCAGGAAAAATTGCTCTTTTATTTTATTTTATTTTTTTTAAAAAAATAAAACACTTTTTGTGAGGCACCTTCCTTGGTGCTCTCTGAACTTGGGCTGCTTTCTTGTGGATGTTTCATGACCAAACTAGATAACAGCATCAGTGCTAGAATGGAATGGGGTTTGCGGAGAGGAGGAGGGAGAGGGAGAGGGAGAGGAGGAGAACTGTACGGTTTTTGGTGCTCTCTGAGCTTGATTGTTTTGTTGTGGATGTTTCACGACCAAATGAGATAACAGCACCAGTGCTACAACGGAATGGGGTTTGCAGGGAGGAGGTGGAGGAGGAGGAAGAGGAGGGAGAAGAGGAGGGAGAGGAGGAGGACTGTAAAGTCCTTGGTACTCTCTGAGTTTGGTTGTTGTCTTGCAAATGTTTCATGACCCAACTAGATAACAACTTCCGTGGGGATTTGCTCTCCCGCCGATTTTAAAAGGCGGCATTTTAATAATAATAATCTTTATTGTCATTGTACGTGTATACGAAATTCACTTAACACCCAAAGATCAGATCCAACACACATAACAATCCCAAAACACCCACCCACCACAAATTCCCCACCTCTAAACCACCCAACAGACCAAGTCATGCTGTCCAACAGCTCACCGATGGCAGCCCTTTAGTTCATGGTTGAGTGCAATTATAGCTCTGGGATAAAACCTATTCAGAAGACGTGTGGTTCGAGTTTTAATGGTTCTGTATCTTCTGCCGGAAGGCAACAGTCCAAAAAGATTGTAGGCAGGATGGGAAGAGTCTCTGAGAATGTTATGCAACTTCCTCAAACAGCGAGATTCGAAGATGTCGTCCAGGGCTGGTAGCTGGAGCCCGATGATATTCTGGACAGTTTTAATGATTCTCTGTAGAGCTTTTTTGTCCTCTACAGAGCTGCTCCCATACCATGCAAGAATGCCATAGGTCAGGACACTCTCAATGGTGCTATTCTGTCCCCGTCCCCCACACACACAACCCACACAGACAGACGAGGGTTAAAGGAGTAGCACACACACGGAAGGTTTGTTATCACGGCTTGGCAGCCCTTTGTAAACCGGCTGCCAAAGTCTTTACTAAACAAGGGGGGGAGGGAATACCTCCACCAGATAACAAAACACGTACACACCAATTGAGGGAAATAGAATTCAAAAGTCCAAATCTTTCCAGCCGGCTGATGCTTAGCTCCAAGGACTAGCCAGGGTAAAACTTTGTCCGTCACAGAATTCCAACTGCTACCCCACTCCTTTAAATAACCTGTGGGGTGTGGTCCTGTGACTCAGCTAATCCCTGGCACGCTTCCTCATTTGTTGAGCTCTCTTATCACGCCGGCGCTGGCGTGGGTCCAGCCACCTCTGGTCTTCCTCATTATCCTCCGACTGATCGGAGACACCTGGCTCCTGACTCATCTCCTCTCCTTCGGCCGGCAGCTGATGAATTACCAGGGAGGAGGGGCCGGGGGAGGGAGGCCTGGCTGACTCCTCTCCCTCCTGTTCGGAGCCTTCTTCCTCCGATGCGATGGCGTCGGGGGTCAGAGCCACAACAGGTGCTGTGATAGTAAGACAGAAGTAGATGCTGAGATAGATTTATCGTCCTGAGCATTCTCAGGAAGTACAGCCTCTTCTGTGCCTTCTTCTGAAACTGGAGAATGGGTTGTTGCCAACTATAGAGCTCCATAGAACTCCAAAGGTTCTGGTGAGGGTTGCTACACCTCCAGTCTACTGAAATTCATTCTCCATGACTGCAGTACAATGTTCAGGAAGCTGCAGTGGATGGAAAGTGGGGGTGGACCCATTTTTGGGATGGTGAAACCTGCTGTAGGCATACAATAGTTGCACAGCAGGCCTTGCGTTGGTTTCCAATAGATCTAGATTCCAAGATACCTTCAAGATTACCATCTGACCTATCTGAGGGTGTTCAAGGATTGGCTGTTCCTCGCCTTCCGGAAGGAAGAGGATAGGGCCCCAGAGATGATGGTTTCGGGTGATGACCAGGGGTGGGCTTCAAAAATTTTAGCAAGGGTTGCTGGGTGGGCGTGGGTTGCTGCCCGGTTGCTGGGTGGGCGTGGTCATTGTGGGTGTGGCCTAGTCAGCTTCCTATTTTTGCCCTCCCCGGGCTCCTGAGGCTTTTTTCAAGCCTCCGGGAGGGCAAAAATGGCCTCCCTAGGCTCCAGAGGCCCTTCCCAAATACCTTTTTTTAAAAAAAAAATATTTATAACACAACACAATATAACAAACACAAAACACACACACATATTCTCTTTTTCCAACTGTTTCGTAATGGTCATCTTCTAATATTTACGCTTTCCCCCTATTCCCTTTGTGTGATTCGTTTTCTTTCCTGTCCCATTCTCTCTTATTTACACTATAATTAACGATCATAATATTAATTTTATACACTTTATACATTGTCCTATACACATTTTACATTTAGAACTTCTCCCCTTTCCTTACTGTTCGCTATTTCTGGTCTCCAGTCAGTTGTATCATTTGTTCCATATCATGTAATACTCCAGTAGGCCTGTTTTTCACCCTTCCTGAGCTTCCGTTTGGGCCCTGCACTTACCTGCATCCAAAATGAGCCGCGTGGGGACTCCTGGGAGGGGCAGGGCGGGGTGGGCAGGGCCAGCCAGGAGTGGTATTTGGGGATTCTCTGAACTGCACAGAATCTTAGCTAGAGCTTCTCCCGAACTCCTGCGAACTCCCAGCAGTCCCATCCCTGGTAATGGCCTCTTCCTTTGGAGTCTCTTCTCCCAGCTTGGGATTCTGACATTATTCTCAAACGTGATGACATCAGAAGGGTTTTGGAGAGCTTTCCGAAGCAAGTTCTGGAAACTTAGGACATTATCTGTAGACGATGACCAGTCTGCGGCTGAGGGGAGAGTCTAACATGTCATTAGTTTGGCGTCCCTTCACACCCACGAGAGACCGTAAGTCCAACCCTCCTTGAATTCCATTGAGTCTTATGTACCATCAATTTGCCGCCACCATTAGCACTACAGATTCTTGCAGAGAGCTAGCGCGGATTAAACAACTTGTGCACATTTGAACCACCTTGGTTCCTGATTCCTTCCGCTTGACATTATTGTTATTTACGAGTTGGTATGTTTAATGCTAATAGCTAGGGTTTAATGTCCTGTGATTGAGCACCGGGAGTCTATTATGAGATTGCCACAGCCTGCATTAAGGACGAATAAATGACTGTCATGGGGGAAATTATCCCTTCGAATCAATCAACTCTTCCACGCATCCTAACCCTGTAAGCTAGTGGGAGAGGCGGCCATTGTTTTGCGGGGAGTTAGCTTAGCGTTATAGCCCTCTGGGCTTGTCTGTAAAAAGCCAGATCTTCAAGACATATTTCCTCCCCCCCCTCCGCCCCCTCAAGAAGACACAGCATCAGCCCGCTTACCTTTTGTGAATGTCATCAACGCAACTCTGCAAGTTCTGACAGCCTTGGATTTCCATCTCAATGCAATAGCATATTTTAGATGCAGACCGATAGCTGAATCACGCTTGAATTCAGCAGGTTGGAAAGGGACGGTTTCTTTCTTTCAATTTCTTTTCTTTTCTTTTCTTTCTTTCTTTTTTTTTTAAGGGCTAGGCACTATAATTCCAGCCTTCATCTCCTAATGCAGGTTGATGTCAGTTTGGCCTTCTCAACCCAGGCGAGTGGATTAAATTTGGCCGGGTTCTGCGGACACCGATGCTTCTAATAAAGAAATCCCCACCGCAGCACTTTTCATATATATATATATATATATATATATATATATATATATATATATATATTCTGTTTTAGCAACAAGCTGAAAAGAATGGGAGCCTTGAGAAAGGGAAGGAGGGAGAATTGCAACTGTACAAGAATCAAGGGATGGAAGATCATTTAAAAAAGAAATTCAACCTAGAACAGTGATGGCTAACCTTTTTGCCATCGCGTGCCAAAAGCAGGGGGAGCACGGTGGGGTCACACGCACGAGTACCCACATCCATAATTATATGCGCCCTGCCTCCCCCCCATGCTCCACCCCACTTTTGGTACGTGATGGCACGGTGGGCCTGGTAGGTCTGTTTTTCACTCTCCCCAGGCTCCAGAGCCTTTCTAGGAGCCTGGGGAGGGTGAAAACGGCCTTCCCCAACCCCCTCAGAGGCCCTCCGGAGGCCAGAAACAGTGTGTTTCCTGACTTCTGGTGGGCCCAGAAGGCCCAAAAATCAGCTGGCTGGCGCACGCATGCGTGCTGGAGCTGAGCTCCCGTGCCCACCGATATGGCTCCGCGTGCCACCTGTGGCACCCGTGCTATAGGTTCGCCATCACAGACCTAGAACGAAAGAGACAGTTCCCATCACTGAGAACAATTAATCAGTGGGACAGCTTCCCTCCAGGATTTGTGGCTGCTCCATCACTGGAGGGTTTCAAAAAGAGACTGGACAGCCATCTATCTAGAATGGTGTAGGGCTGTGATGGTGAGCCTATGGCGCGCGTGCCCGATGTGGCACGCAGCACCCTTTCTATGGGCACGCTAGTGGTCGCCCCAGTTCAGCTCTGCCGCTCAAGCGCATGTGCCTCCTGCCAGCCAGCTGGTCATTGGGTCTCTGCCACGCATGCGTGGGGAGGGTGGGGTGGTATTCACTTACCTTTGCTACCTGTTCGCAAATGTGAATGCGCGCATGTGTGCAGAGCATCAAAATGGGGACATGATGACATCCGGGTGGGTGGGTGGAGCCTCCCGCAGCCACCGCTACTGGATCATGTGATCCGGATAGAACTGGCTGAATATGACCACTAGGTGGGGTGCATGCAGGGGTCTGTGCATGCATGCATGGGACTGGACATATGCACTGGGGTCGCATGTGCATTGCATTTGGGGGGTTTGGGTGCATTCCCGCGCATGCATGTGCTTTGGGCACTCGGTCCGGAAAAGGTTAGCCATCACTGGTATAGGGCTGTGATGGAGAACCTGTGGCACGTGTGCCTGAGGTGGCACACAGAGCCCTCTCTGTGGGCACGTGAGCCATTGCCAGCTGCTCTTCATGCGTGCCGGCCAGATGGTCTTCACGGCCTGAAAACGGCCACCCAAACAGCCATTTTCTGGGCTGTTTTGGTTGCTTTTGGGGCCATTGTCAGGCTGGTTTTTTGGCTGTTTCAGGCTGGTTTTTTGGGCTGTTTTTGAGCCGTTTTGGGGGCTGTTTTTAGGCCATTTTCAGGAAAAACAGCCTGAAAACGGCCCATAAATGGCCAAAAAACAAGCATGTGCGCGCTGGCCAGCTGATCTTCGGGTTTCCGGCACTCCGGTGCGCACACATGCATGCACATGCATGTGCGTGTGTTCGGGTTCACTACCACTGGAATAGGGTCTGCTGCTTGATCAAGGGGTTGATCTAGAAGACCTCCAAGGTTCCTTCCAACTCTGTTATTCTGTCATGGTGTAGATCTGGTGAGTCTTCAGTAGGTTGGTTCCCCCGTCACTGGAACAAGTTGCAACAATCACTCTAGGAACGCCTGATGTCTTTCTCCTCATTTATGGCCTAGAATAAGAATATCGTCATTTGCAAAATGTTATTGAGACAGAGCAAGATAAAATGCCACCTGGGAAATGTGAGCAGGACACAGCATTTGACATTCAGTATCAGCTGTGACTCATCTCTTGCTAGATTCACACTCATAGGCCTGGGTGTCTGCGGTCATCCAGAGACCCTTTGGTCAGGAAAAGCCTGTTTTCATCTGAAGAAGGAGAACCGCGTGATGGCCTAGTGGTGAAGACACTCGCCTCCCACTTGGAAGGTTGACAGTTCAATCCTAGGTAGTGGCAGATGTTTCTCTCCTATGGCAGAAAGAAAAAATATCTGCTGTGAACTCCGCATGGCATCAGGAAGGGCATCCGGCCGGTAAATGCTCGGCTCCATCCAGGCACCCTGACTCTACCCTTAATTAAGGAAGGTCGTAAAACCGGAGTTTTAAAAAAAAAATTTAAATTTGATTTATATGCCGCCCTTCTCCGGAGACTCAGGGCAGCTTACAATGCACTAAGCAATAGCCTTCATACTTTTGTATATTTATACAAAGTCAGCTTATTGCCCCCACAACCTGGGTCCTCATTTTACCTACCTTAGAAAGGATGGAAGGCTGAGTCCACCTTGAGCCTGGTGAGATTCAAACTTGCAGTAATTGAAGGCAGCTGGTATTAATAACAGGGTGCTTTAAACCACTGTACTACCAAGGCTCTGCCAAGGGAGTTATCTCAAGAAGGAAGAAGTCACAGACTGAGGTTGATTGTAGACCATACATGATACTTGGATTGATGATGTGGCCATGGTTTTACATAACCAGTATATGCCAAGTTGGCTTGTACTGTTTCCCCCCAAAAATAAGACCAGGTCTTATTTTCTTTTGACCCCTGAAAAAAATGGCTAGGGCTTCTTTTTTTGGGGGGGGTTTCTAATTATTGATTCACCTCGCAGCGGCAGAACCAACAGCCCCACCCAGCAGAAGCTGCCCTGCTTTCCAGTCCTCACACACCTTGACACCTGCCTTAACTTCTTCTGTGGCAACTTCTTTTGTCTCCCACTTCTTCTGCGGCCTCCTGCCGCTGCTTGCATGCAGATTTATTTATTTTTTATTTTTTATTTTATTTATATGCCGCCCTTCTCCGGAGACTCAGGGCAACTTACAAGGCAGTAGCCTTCATATTTTTGTATATTTTATACAAAGTCAGCTTATTGCCCCCACAAACCGGGTCCTCATTTTACCCACCTTAGAAAGGATGGAAGGCTGAGTCAGCCTTGAGCCTGGTGAGAATTGAACTCGCAGTAATTGCAGGCAGCTGGATGTTAAATGCTGCCTTAGTAGGAGGCATGAGCCTCCTATGCCACTGATCTGGAGCTCTGTTATTGGCTGCAGAGGGCTTTCCGGAATGCATCTGAAGGCAAAATGGAAGTCAGTGGGCACCACGTGTGTCAATCCGGAGCTCGTTTCTCAGCTGCAGAGGGCTTTCGGGAAGGCTCTGACAGCGAAACAGAGGTCAGGGGAGATGCGTGCGAGTAGTGGCATGAGGCCGCAGAAGAAGTGGGCCACAGAAGAAGTGAGCCACAGAAGAAGGCAAGGCAGGTATCAGGGTGTGCGGGGCTTGGTAAGTAGGGCAGCTCCCCACACGTCCCCACAGTAGCTTAATTTTTACCTCGCTCCACTCCCTGCACCCCGGGGAGGGCAAGTTCTTAATTAAGGCTAATTTTGAGGGTAGGGCTTAATTTGAGCACATGCTTTAAAGACATGATAGGACTTCTTTTCGGGATTGGTCTTATTTTAGGGGAAACACGGTAGAACCTTCTCAGAAGAAAGCGGCTGAGATGCTATTTTATCCCATCCCACTTCTTATGGATAATCTAATGTGATGGCCAGAATAAGTTATCTTTCTATTTCTACTTTCTTAGTTTTCGCAGTCCTAAGTGGATAGGAGACTCCATGACAGCTTGGTGTGTTCACATACCATGGTAAGGTAAAAGTAAAGGTTCCCCTCACACATACGTGCTAGTCGTTCCTGACTCTAGGGGGTGGTGCTCAACTCCGTTTCAAAGCCGAAGAGCCAGCGCTGTCCGAAGACGTCTCCGTGGTCATATGGCCGGCATGACTCAACGCCAAAGGTGCATGGAACGCTGTTCCCTTCCCACCAAAGGGGGTCCCTATTTTTCTACTTGCATTTTTTACGTGCTTTCGAACTGCTAGGTTGGCAGAAGCTGGGACAAGTGACGGGAGCTCACTCCATTACGCGGCACTAGGGATTCGAACCGCTGAACCACCGACCTTTTGATCTACAAGCGTTCCCCTCATACCACGGTAGAAAACTACAAAACACCCTCAAACCAAGATCCACACCTAGGTTTCCACGGATAAAGAAAAAAACTGAAATACACGTCTGACAGAGCTATTTTTTTTTTGCTCCAAGGATGTCTCTGTCAAGCCTCCAACTATTACAGCTATTCTCCATCTGTTGGAAGTTCATTTGCTTTCCAGTCATCTGTTGATGCTTGATTCCGAAGTCGAGAAGGTGGCTGTTCTTTGGATTAAAATAGATATTAAAGGAATAGCACCGACCTGCAGTATATTATCATGAATTCTAATGGCAGATCATCTAATGGCTGATGCATAAAATATTCTTCTGCATTTAAAACAAGACTCGCCCCACCTCAGCTTAACTCCTGCATCAAATCCTGGACAACTTTATGACTTCCAGGTTGATCTTCAGAAGGTATACCAACATTAGAAATTCCATGCCACCAAAGACCTTCAAGAGTTTGCCATTGACCCTTCTGAGGGGTTCAAGGATTGGCTGTTCCTCACTTTCAGGAAGGAAGGGGAGAGGTGCCCAGAGGTGTGTTTTTGGGTGAAGACCAGAGGTGGATTTCAGCAGATTCTGACCAGTTCTGGAGAACCGGTAGCAGAAATTTTGAGTAGTTCAGAGAACTGGTAGTAAAAATTCTGACTGGCCCTGCCCCCATCTATTCTCTGCCTCCCGAGTCCCAGCTGATCGGGAGGAAATGGGGATTTTGCAGTAACTTTCCCCTGCCAGGCCCACCAAGCCACGCCCACAAGCCATGCCACACCCACCAAGCCACACCCACAGAACCGGTAGTAAAAAAAAATTTGAAACCTACCCCTGGCGAAGACCTCTTCTCTTGGAGTGTCTCCTCCCAATTTGAGGGTCTCGTATTATTCTGGAAACCTGGTAACATCAGAAGTCTTTTGGAGAGCTTTCTGAAGCATGTTTTTTTTTAAAAAATTTGATTTATATGCCGCCCTTCTCCGGAGACTCAGGGCGGCTTACAATGCACTAAGCAATAGCCTTCATACTCTTGTATATTTATACAAAGTCAGCTTATTGCCCCCACAAACTGGGTCCTCATTTTACCTACCTTAGAAAGGATGGAAGGCTGAGTCAACCTTGAGCCTGGTGAGATTCGAACCTGCAATAATTGCAGGCAGCTGGTGTTAATAACAGGGTGCTTTAGACCACTGTACTACCAATGCTCTGGAAGGTTAGGACCAGATGTGGTATTCAGGCAATTCGGACCAATTCGGGTGAACCGGTAGCGGTGACTGTGGGTGGCTGCCCACCGCTCACCCATCCCGCCGTAATGCTGTCCTATTTAGCCACATTTTTGAGGCCGGGTGCATGCGCGAAAGGCGTGCGTGCGAGCAAAGTGCATGCGTGGAAGGCCAGGCGCATGCGTCGAAGGTGCTCGCCCGCATGAAGCATGCATGTGTGGGGTGAACCAGTGTTAAGAATATGTGAAACCCACTGCTGGTTAGGACATTGTTTGTTCGAGATGACCGGTCTGAGCCCGAGGGAGGGGTCAAACATGTCATTAGTCTGGAGTGCCTTCATGCCCACGAAAGATCATAAATCCATCCCTCCTTGAATTCCATTAACCTTTTGCCCGTATTCGTGCAGGCGTTCATCCGAACTTCCTTTCTCCTTTCCTTTACACCCGTTACTACCTCGTTCCAGCTTCGGTTCTTGCATATTTATGTCCCCAGAGTACTTTAGTAATTTCTAGATAACTTCACGATCAGAGTTGAACTCTTTTAATGCTTTAGCCAAATGGTATCGGGAGATTTATATTGCTAGAAAGAACGGGAGGCAGGCCGAGTTTGAGAAACAACCTTGCAAGCCATGCCATTAAAATAAATATATGTTGGCCAACCTCAGCATTTGATAAAGGTTAAGGAATTGGCTAGTTTTCAATTTTATTATTTTTTTAAAAAAAAAGAAAAGCAACTTAGATTTATTTGCTAGGGATTGATGTTCCGGTAGAGCACAGGCTGACAATTTGAAAGAAAATGGGTGGTTATAGAGAAATAGACTAGGGGTGTCAAACTCAAACCCTGTGGGCCAAATCCAGCCCACAGGCTGCTTAGATCCAGCCCAGGGGTGAAATCCAGCAGGTTCTGACAGGTTCGGGAGAACCGGTAGCGGAAATTTTGAATAGTTTGGAGAACCGGCAAATACCACCTCTGGCTGGTCCCTGAGTTGGGTGGGAATAGAGATCTTGCAAAATCCTTCCCCCAGGAGTGGGGAGGGAATGGAGATTTTGCAGTATCCTTCCCAAGCCATGTCCACAGAAGCGGTAGTAAAAAATTTTGGGTTTCACCACTGATCTAGCCTGCTGGGCTGGCCTGGAAATAGCAAAGGACCGGCCTGTGTGAAGTCCTCCGGGCTCCATCTTTGCTGGCAGAGGGCTGCAGGAGGCTGTTGTGGCCTAAAACAGGGCATGGGGGAGGGGGCATCCACAGCCCCCCTGGGCTGCGTTTTCGCTGACAGGGGGCTATCAAAACAAACTAAAAGCAAAACAAAAGGAGAAATGTTTCCCCTTTTGCATTTGAGCATGCAAGAAGGGACAGGAAAGAAGAAAGGGTAAGAGGAAAGAGAAAGATGGGAAGAGAGCAAGGAAGGAAAAATAAGGAAAGAGGGGAAGGAACTGTAGCTTTGTCTTCTCCTACCTCCAAGAGCAATAGCCCTTAGACTTCTATGCCGCTTCACAGTGCTTTCCAGCCCTCCCTAAGCGGTTTACAGAGTCAGCCTATTGCCCCCAACAATCTGGGTCCTCATTTTATCGACCTTGGAAGGATGGAAGTCTGAGTCAACCTTGAGCCAGTCAGGATCAAACTCCTGGCAGTTGGCAGAATTAGCCTGCAATAGTCCTTTTTAACTACTGCACAGGAAGGAAGGAAGGAAGGAAGGAAGGAAGGAAGGAAGGAAGGAAGGAAGGAAGGAAGGAA
>WNWU01000060.1:4660705-4678289 GCA_012654045.1 Ptyas mucosa | reverse complement strand
AGATAGATAGATAGATAGATAGATAGATAGATAGATAGATAGATAGACAGACAGACAGACAGACAGACAGACAGACAGACATAAATAGACAGAAAGACAGACAGAATATACATAGCTGGAAATATATAGATATGGATGGAGATAAATGGAGAGAGATGAGAGAGAGAGATGGATGGATGGAGATAGATAAAGAGAGAGAAAAATAGAAAGAGGGATAGATGTAGAGGATAGAGAGAGATATAAATAGATAGACAGACAAAAGATACATAGCTGGACATAGATATGGATGGAGGTAGATGGAGATAGATGAGAGAGATATGAATGGAGATAGATAAAGAGAGAGAGAAATAGAAAGAGGGATGGATGTAGAGGATATATATATATAGATAGATAGATAGATAGATAGATAGATAGATAGATAGACAGACAGACAGACAGACAGACAGACACAGACAGACAGACAGACAGAAGATACATGGCTGGACATAGATATGAATGGAGGTAGATGGAGATAGATGAGAGAGAGATGGATGGAGATAGATAGATAGATAGATAGATAGATAGATAGATAGATAGATAGACAGACAGACAGACAGAGAGACAGATAGGAGAGGGATGGACAGACAGACAGACAGACAAGATACATATGGCTGGAAATAGATAGATATGGATGGAGATTGATGAGAAAGAGATGGATGGAGATAGATAAAGAGAGAAATAGAGAAAGAGAGATGGATGTAAAGGATAGATAGATGGGTGGATGGATGGACGGACGGACAAATAGATAAAGAGATAGAGAAATAGAAAGATAGGCAGACAGACAGACAGATGCAGTGGATGGATGGATAGAAGGATGGATGGATAGATAGGTAGGTAGGCAATTATTGTTTAACAAATTTCAAGAAGAAATGAGCTTGCTTCAGTATTGGTGGAGAACGTTTATTAAAATCCCATGGCAGTTATCTGGGGGCGAAATCTGGGGGCTGGGCAGGGGACAGAATGTACCTGCCCTCCGTGTGGAAGGGACGGCCACTCTCGAATTGGCCTTTTTTAGTCACACCAGATGCTGTTTTAGGACCTCTTTCCAGAGCACGATCCCGTAGTCTCTTGAGACTAAAGGATGCCAATGAATGATGAAAATGAATGGCAGTTAAGAGTGGAATGCCACGTCGTCTGTATGGAGGTTTATTTTTTTTAAAAAAAATATATATATTATTCTTATCGTTGTCCATGGATTGCTGTTTGTGTCGTTAGCGCAGTTAATCGGAATTAAAGTCTTTGCTATCCTTCGCTTTCTTGACGGTCTTCCTTGGCCCGCTTATTAAATTTATATGCCACCCAAAGTGGCTCTCCAGAACTTTAATAGCTCGGTAAGACAAAGGGGGGAAAAAAACATCAATCCGCTGTCTCTTTCTCCAAAAGTCGTAAGCAGGGTAGAGTCACTCCAAGAAGGAGGCACCGTTTAAACTTTATGGCTTCGCTTCCAGCACAGTGGCTGCTTTTAATGGAAGGTTTACAAGATTGGGTTCTTTAAGCCAAGCATCACTTCCTTTCCTTTAAATTTCCTCTTAAATTCTCTCCTGGTGGTGAATCATTTCGGAATGACCAGAGACGCTGTAATATCACGCCTGGGAAAGGACACGGTATAAAAATGAGTGATATTCTCGTAGCTTGGCTGGTAATTCTTGGGGCTGCCACAAAGATGGGAGGGGATTTGCAGAAGGCTGTGCATGCGTGCAATGTTCTAATTAAAGCTTTCTAGCTTGCTTTTATTTGGGTTTTATTTAACCAAAAAACAAAACAAAAACCCAGGGGTCAGGGTTCCGAAGGATGCCCTAATTAAATCATGAGCCTTTCAAAAGAAATCCAGTTATTTATTAGGAGCTCTATGTCGGCATGTTCCCAAATGAAGCCAACTCTGACCCCACGTAATTTACGGCCCTAATCATGACCCTGTTTTCCCCCGTCTCCCCAGGGTGTGTCATCAATCACATTCGCCAACGGAGCAATTTTGCAGGTTGTAGAGATCACTCCCCTCCGGCCGCTGTGGGTAACCTTGGGAGACAGCCTTGAGAAAGATATGTCTGGAATGTGCTCCTGTCTTTGGCTTCCATGTTGCTTCTTCGGTTTTCCCCTTCCCCTCCCTATGGCAACTCAAGAGCAGGACAGGGATGCTTTGCGAGTTGACTACTACCAGGCTACTAATTTACAGATGCAGGGATTACTTTGTAGGTTTACAGAAGCTTACATTTGAAGTCCCAACGGTGCTTTTCTTTTTTTTAAAAAAAGGCAACTGCACTTTCTTTGTTTCTCCTTGAAGATGTTTCGCTTCTCACCCAAGAAGCTTCTTCAGCTCCGTTCTTCAGTTCTCCAGTTCTCCAGAAGCAAAGAAGCTTCTTGGATGAGAGGAGAAACGTCTTCAAGGAAAAACAAAGTCCAGTGGCCTCTTGGGAAAAAAAAAAAGCACTTTTGGGACAGCCAAGACTGTAAATCTCCATAGACCTTTGAAAATTGTCACAGGAATTATAATTCGTATAAAACGCAGCAGCAACTTTATTATAGTAAATCTTTGATTCTGCAGAAGATTCAGGGGGCTTCAGGCGGAACATCTGAATGACAGTGAAAGATGGACTTCAGCCAAGCAACGGACAAAGCCTGTTATTTGCCAAACCAATCTGGGCAATGTTTGAACTTATGTGTGCATTTAAGGACGCCAGACCTGCGTTTCGTAGATATTTATGTGCACGTGTACAATCCCATCCACATTATAGCAAAGGGGCTCTGAATGGGCACCTCTTCCCATTAGTGATGGAATTCAAAAATTTTTACTACTGGTTCTGTGAGTGTGGCTTGGTGGGCATGGCATGGCTTGGTGGGCGTGGCTTGGTGGCGTGGCAGGGGAAGGATACTGTAAAATTCCCTCCCCCCTCCAGGGGAAGAATACTGTAAAGTCTCCATTCTCTCCCCCCTCCAGGGGAAGGATACTGTAAAATCTCCACTCCCACCTCACCCCAGGGGAAGGATACTGTAAAATCTCCATTCCCTCCCCACTCCAGGGGAAGGATACTGTAAAATCTCCACTCCCACCTCACCCCAGGGGAAGGATACTGTAAAATCTCCATTCCCTCCCCACTCCAGGGGAAGGATACTGTAAAATCTCCATTCCCTCCCCACTCCAGGGGAATGATACCGTAATGATCCCCATTTCCTCCCGATCAGCTGGGACTCAGGAGGCAGAGAATAGATAGGGAGGGCCAGTTAGAGGTGGTATTTACCAGTTCTGTGAACTACTCAGAATTTCCGCTACTGGTTCGATAGAACCGGTCAGAACCTCCTGAAACCCACCTCTGCTTCCCACATACAAATGGGTTAAGTCAAGAGTTGATTGTCAAGACCGGGATGACGCTGTCTAATGAACGACTAATCGTGCTTTGCTGACTCCGTTCATTTTTCCCTCTCTTTTTTTCTTTCTCTCTCTCTCTCTCCAGCGCATCTCCTTTCTCCTCCGAGATCCTGCAGATGGATTTTGAGATGGAAGCTCTCAGCGAATTGCAAGGGATGCAGTTTGTTACATGGCAGGTTGAATATCCCGGAGGAAGGACATCTGACCTCAGCATCTCCAAGATTTATGTCAGCCAGAAGGATCTCGTTGGCATTCTTCCGTTAGCTATGGTATGATAAATTATTTTCTGCTCTTGGTTTGGGGATCTCAACTGTATTAGCTCTTCCACCGTGTGAGTAGACCAGAGTGGAATAAATAGCAGACATGTTTTTGCTTTCCCAGTTCCTAGACTGAATGTGAAGGTTGAAGTCCAGGTGTGCTCCAGGTTATTTCTCTTACCTTAGGATGCTTTGGGCGGTTCAGGAAGAGCAAGTGAATTTAGAAGAGTAGTTGATAAAATAACCATGGTGGGAACCTGGCTGAACTGGGAGAAGGTTGTCTTCTTGGATTCAGGAAATTATTTCGGGTTTTCCCTGTTTAAGTTAATGTTCTGCAGAACTATAGGTCTTCTCCTATTTCAGGGGTCAGCAACCTTAAATACTCAGAGAGCCATTTGGACCCGTTTCCCACAGAAAAGAAAACACCGGGAGCCACAAAATCCTTCCCGTGCCTGACTATTTCTTGAGCGGCCACAAAACTAGCATACGTAGTTGAATTAAACGTTCTGTTTTCTTCTGAAACTTTTCTTTTCTTGGATTTATTCATGGTTGGCCTACCTGAGGTTGAAAAACTCAATAAATCGCGTGCCAGCCTGTGTCGCATATTGGCGGTTGTGACGCATATTTTGAGTGACAGGGAGCCGCAGCAGAAGGGTGAAAGAGCCACATGCGGCTCCAGAGCTGCAGGTTGCTGACCCCTGTCCTATTTTCTGAGACCTAGATGTCCTCTAATTCAGTTTCTCCCATGTGCTGTCCGCCATTCCTGGAGTGATTGCTTCATCTCTGACAAGTAACTCTGCTCTGTAGAAGATCTTTCTAGTGACATTGATCTGAGATTGGTTTTTCATTTGTCCTGCTAAGAAACACCTTTGGTTGCTTCTTGGATAGGCGAGATTTGTTCGTTGGTTGTGGAATATATCATTGATGGTATGTCTGGCTTTATATGTGTCAAGCATGAAGGACCAAGTCCACAGATGAAGGTTCAATTAAGCCCATGTGTGGGAATCTTCTCAACTAACTATTGGCACCTGCTAAGAGTTTTATAAGGGTCAACAGAACTCAAGGAGAGTTGGACTTAGTTCCCTTGGGGCTACGTAGGGATTCTAAGTTTATTCCCCTTCAGGTTCTGCCAGTATGTAACTAGGTGGACTGTCCTATTCAGTGTTGTTGTTTTCTAAGTGGATGACCATGTCATGATCTGGTTCTTGTCAAGCTGATTCAGTGCCATCTTCATTTCTTCTGGGTATTGATTAAGAGATGTGATAACGGGTGATGTTTGTAATATCTGAAGTTGTCCTCCCTTCTGTTGGTGAATGGAATGGTCAAAAGTTTATATGATTCCTGATCCAGCAGAGTAACAAGCTTCTAATCCATTCATTGATTGACTCTGGCTTACAATTACATCTTAGAAGTTGGATCAACCAACTGGAAAGCTTTCAGGCAATAAGAGTTGTTCGACAAAAAAAGGAAGATGGCTAAACAACAAATGGCTTTGTCTTATACTTTGCCTTTCCTTTTTGGTACCTTTTGTGAGGACATCACCACAACCTTCCCTGAATTTATTAAGCCTAGGCGGTAAAGTACTGACAATATTCCCCGAGAGTTCTTTCTAGGAATGTTTAGAGATTGAGCGAGCTGGATTTCTTGCATTAATCCAGGGGTGTCAAACTTGATTTCATTGAGGGCTACGTCAGGGTTGTGTTTGACCTCAGTGTCAAGATTCGGTGTCATCTCAAATAAATTGCATCTCAAACAAATAGTCCTTGATAAAAAGCTTTCATTTATTAAGCACAACAATCCAAACTCCAACTCAGTTGCAGCCAACACTGACTTCCTGGCCCAAAACCCTCCCTTTCCTTCCCCCACTTCTCTGCGTCTCATTGGCCATCTTCCAAGTCACTCTGCTGTAATCTACTGCTTCAGCTCAAAGGAATTTCCCACCTCCCAACCCATCTCCTAGGGGATAGTATCTCCAGGGGAAATAAGTAGGTGAAAAGTCAAGCGTCTTCTTGCCAGATGCCTCCACCTTCTAATGTCAACATTGGAGTAAATGCAGCTTGGAGTGCTGACACTCAGTGTGTGTGCGTGTGGCCAGGGGGGCATGGCCAGCTCAATGTCACTTGTGTTGGGGGCGCCTGTGGTAACTCCCGAGCTCCATTTTCGGCTGCCACAGTTTCCTGTAACCCTCCGCCAGAAAAAACGGAGCTCGGGAGGGCCGTATGCAGCCGCCCCTCACCCAAGCTCCATTTTCGCTGGCAGAGGCACCGTGGGCCAGATCCTTTGCGGTTTCCAGGACGGCCTCACGAGCCATATCTAAGCACCTCTCGGTCCGCATCCGGCCACTGGGCCTTTAGTTTGATACGTCTGTATTAATCTAATATATGGAAGGATTGACTGTCCCAATATGAGGGAGACGGAGCTCTTTGACCTTCTGACTGGCCGCAGGCGACCACTTTAGATATCCCAGGATGCCCTGTGTATGATCCTTCTGAAAATGGGCCAAGCTAGGAGCTCTGATTTGTCCCCAAGGGCCCTGTGACACCCCCTTACCACAATACATTTTACGAAAGCCCTGTGACATTCCTTAGTACTGTAAATTAAAAGAAACAATGGAAAGGTTTGTTGAACGAGCACCACACTCATTTAGCAACCGTGGTGTTCTCTTAACGCCAAGAGCCTTGGTGGCGCAGCAGACTAAAGTGCTGTTAAGTAGCGCCAGCTGCCTGCAATTACTGCAAGTTCGAATCTCACCAGGCTCAAGGTTGACTCAGCCTTCCATCCTTCCCGAGGTAGGTAAAATGAGGACCCGGATTGTGGGGGCAATAAGCTGACTTTGTATAAAAAGGAACATCGCTTGGGAATGGGGGGGGGGGGGCGAAAACCCTACTAAGCAGGTATATACAAAAGTATGAAGGCTGTTGCTTAACACATTGTAAGCCGCCCTGAGTCTCCGGAGAAGGGCGGCATATAAATCGAACCAATAAATAAATAAATAAATAAACGACAGCCACAAAACAGGTTGTAAAATCAGGCCCAGACACATGGCGATCCGCTTTAACGGCTGGCCTGAGTTACAACTGTAATTTCAGGTTCAGTTCCGGTCATACATCAAGAGCAGAACTTCTTTATTGAAGTCTCGCTTCAATAAACGCTGATATCGGAGAGAAGGAAAGCAATGAACAGGTGACTTCCCGTTCTTAGCTTGCTTATCATCCAAATGTAAATACAACTTGGTAGTCACCAAGGGCTCAAAATTAGAATTTTGCAACGATTGACCTTGGATTACTTGGATAAACAGCTGAATGGGCCTCCTCCCCATGAAACTCCGGAGAAGCCAGATATTTCAATGACTGTAGCTTGCACTTAAGGGGTGAACATCTATTAGGGACGTATGTATACAAGGTTCTTTTGGGGGGGGAGAGATTATAATAGGAACCGGGTAGTTGCCTGGCAACGGGCTGTTAATTATTATGCTTGTAGTCAAGGTGGGGGAGATGTTTATGCTGTTCTTGGAGACCACCAATGGAATTTACCAACTTTAAAACAAGGAGGTCGCCTTTGGGCTTCAATGACCGAGACAATTATAGCGAGGGTTGATTATTCTCGTACTTAAAAACTAAACCAAACAAAAACATTGATCCTGCTGGGTCTGTTGAATTAATCTAACTCCCACAAGGGTTTTGGCAATTCAGATGTTCAATATTGGAAGGCGCAGAACAGGGAGTGTCAAACTTAAGGCCCCGGGGGCCGAATCCGGCCCGTGGGTGCTTAGATCTGGCTCACGGGGCTGCCCCGGAAACGGCAAAGGACTGGCCCGCGATGCTTCTGCCAGGGAAAACAGAGCTCGGGGGGGGGGGTCGCATGTGGCCCTCCCGAGCTCTGTTTTCAGTGGCAGAGGATTGCAGGAGGCCGTCGCACTGAAAACGGAACTTGGGAGCCCATTTTCGCTGGCAGAGGATTGCAGGAGGCTGTGGCAGCCAAAATCAGAGCTCGGAGAGCCCATTTTGGCTGGCAGAGCGCTTGGGCCACCACAGGTGCCCCTGAAACGAGTGACATCGAGCTGGCCATGCCAACTCCGGCCCACCGAGGTCAAACACAACCCTGATGCGGCCCTGAATGAAATCGACTTTGACATCCCTGGCGTAGAACATAGAATCCCAGGGCTGTTGTGGCTCCGGTCCCCGAGCCTGTCTTATCAGAGGGAGAAGACTCCGAAAGGGAAGGAGAGGAGTTGGCAAGGCCTCCCTCTCCAGGACCCTCCTCTCTGGCAATGCCTCCGGTGTCCTCCGAAGGCCAAGAGATAGGCCAGGAGCCAGGCACTTCCGAGCAGCCGCAGCTGGACAGTGACGGGGATGAGTCTTGGCTGGACCCCCGACAGCGGCACAGAGATAAGCGTTCACCAACAAAGGAGGAGGCGTGCCAGGGATTAAGCTGAGTCACTGGACCACACCCCACAGGGTATAAAAGGGGGTGTGGTGGCCAGTCAAGCCTTGTGACGAACAAAGCTGAAAGCTACCACGCCATTCTGCATTGCCAGACTCTTGCTATATGCTCTGCTGGAATTGATTCTTGGACTGGACTTGATTACTCTGTAACAGAGTATTGTGGACTTATTTTGATGTTACGAAAGAGGAGTGAAAACCTCCCTTCATAAGTAAAGACTTTTGGCAGGCAGCCACTAGGTTGCTGCCAATTCCGTTATCAAAGGAAATTCTTGTCTGTTGGTGTGTTTTAAGTCTTGGACGACTGCTGGTGTGCGTGTGTGGGACGGGGACAGAAAAAGGGCTGGAAGAGACCTTGGAGGTCTTCTAGTCCAACCCCCTGCTCAAATAGCAGACCGTATACTCTACTATTCTAATAGGTTTTGCAGGCATTCACAGGTCTTTCCTGAGACTTAGGGAGACTCATGGAGAAGGCTCTGGTGTGCTTGTTGGGGTGTGTTTGTGGTGATGAGAAAGCAAGCAGAGTTTGCATTTAGAATATAGAACATAGAATAATAGAGTTGGAAGGGACCTTGGAGGTCTTTTAGTCCAGTCCCCTGCTCAAACAGGAGAACTTATAGGATTCCAGTCACATGGTTGTCCAGTCTAGTCTTGAAGACTCCAGTGATGGAGAGTGAGATATGTATGAAACTGATTGTCCTTGTGAGCTATTCCAGGATGAATGGAATAGATTTAGATCAGATTAATGGCGTTGGAAGGGACCTTGTAGGTCAGCTAGTCCAACCCCCCACCCAAGCAGGAGAGACGAGGGGGTCAAGCTATTTTCCCAGGCACCTGAAGGCCAGACAAGGAATAATGGATGGAAACTGAACAAGGAGAGATTCAACCTAGAAATGAGGAGGAATTTTCTGACAGTGAGAACCATCCACCAATGGAACAGAAGTTGCCTTCAGAAGTTGTGGGAGTTTCATCACTGGAGGCTTTCAAGAAGAGACTGGACTGCCATCTCTCAGAAACGGTGTAGGGCAGTGGTGAAATCCAATTTTTTTTTACTACCAGTTCTGTGGGCCTGGCTTGCTGTGCATGGTGTGGCTTGGTGGGCGTGGCTTGGGGGCGTGGCAGGGGAAGGATATTGCAAAATCCCCATTCCCACCCTACTCTGGGGCCAGCCAGAGCTGGTATTTGCCGGTTCTCCGAACTAGTTAAAATTTCCGCTACCGGTTCTCCAGAACCTGTGAGAACCTGGTGGATTTCACCCCTGGTGTAGGGTCTCCTGCTTGGGTGGGAGGTTGGACTAGATGACCTACCAGGTCCCTTCCAGCTCTGTTAATCTGCATATTTGTATAACTTGGACTTTGATTTCTGCCTCCTCGTTCCTGCTTTGCTTCTGACATCTATCCGTGGTTCAAAACTGGCTACCACATTGGCTTCACATTCGCTAAGGTGTGGAGATTCTTTTTTCCATTATGTCGTTTCGTCGAAGGAACAAATTAGTCAGGATTGTTTCTTAAAATCTGTAACCTTTCTTTCCGAAGTTCACCTTCTTTTTTTTTTATCTTGCACTTAGAAGTAATTGATGTGCAAAAAAGCTGGAATCAACTGTCAGCTGTTCTTAATTTTTCAAAGCTTAGCTGATCCTTGCCAAGATCACTGGCCTGGATTTTTTTATTTTATTTTTTTTTTTCCAAAAAAGAAGTACATGGTTTTGCAAGCTCTACAAAATTAAAGAGCTGATAAACTCACCGAGGTAGGGATATCCTGCTGAGAATCCCTGTCACCAAAAGTAGGTTCTGCTCAGATAAATTATTATGAGCATCTGGCAATCTTCTTGAATTAGGAATAGCTGCTGAGTGCTATTCTAAACAGAAGCTGTCTTGACACAAAAATTGGGATAGCTGCAGTGTTTTTGTGCAACAGCTTTACAATTTTCCTAACAGTGTCACTCAGCTATTTATTAACAAGATAGTCCTCTGTCCTTTTTAAAAAAATTTAAGAAGTCCCATTTATCCTACAATCCCATGCAGAATATCAGAACAGAATATCAGAACAGAAGGGACCTTGTAGGCCATCTAGTCCAACCCCTACCAGGCCCAAGCAGGAGACTGAGAAGAAATCCCATTGAGTTTCATGCATTTCAATGCAGCTGCAATGCAGAGGATCAGATTTTCCAAAAAAAACCCCAAAAACCCCCACACCGAGCAATTATTTAATTTGCGGATGACACGACAGTGGTGGGGTTCATTAATAAAAACAATGAGTCTTCTTATAGAAAGGAAATACAAGGGCTGACATTGTGGTGTAAAGAAAATAATCTTGCACTTAACACCAGAAAAACTAAAGAACTTATAATTGACTTCAGGAGGGATGTACATTTACCATTGTACATAAATGGCGAGGAAGGGGAGAGGGTTGGTAGTTTTAAATTTCTGGGCACTTCTATCTCGAAGGACCTCTCATGGACTATGAATGCTAACATGCTTGCGAAGAAGGCACAGAAGAGGCTGTACTTCCTGAGAATGCTAAGGAAGATAAATCTATCTCAGCATCTACTTCTGTCCTACTATCGCAGCACCATGGAGAGTGTCCTGACATACGGTATTCTTGCATGGTATGGGAGCAGCTCTGTAGCGGACAAAAAGGCTCTACAGAGAATCATTAAAACTGCCCAGAATATCATCGGGTTCCAGCTACCAGCCCTGGATGACATCTTCGCATCTCGCTCCTTTGAGAAAGTTGCATAACATTCTCAGAGACTCTTCCCATCCTGCTTACCATCTTTTTGGACTGTTGCCTTCTGGCAGAAGATACAGAACCATTAAAACTCGGACCACACGTCTTCTGAATAGTTTTGATCCCAGAGCTATAATTGCACTCAACCATGAACTAAAGGGCCACCATCTGTGAGCTGTTGGACAGCATGACTTGGTCTGTTTTGTGGATGTTTGGGTGGTTTTAGGGGTGGGGAATTGTGGTGGGTGGGAGGGTGTTTGGGGATTGTTATGTGTGTTGGACCTGGTCTTTGGATGTTAAGTGAATTTTGTTGTATGAGTATACTGTGTACATACGTACAGTGACAATAAAACTATTATTATTATTATTATGACAGTATACACAGCAAACGAGAGGACCATGCTGGATTTCGTATCCCAAATCACTAGTCAAACACTTCCCAAGCGTTTAGGACTGCGTGATGTATCATCATCATCATCATCATCATCATTATTAATTATTATTATTATTTTCCTACCCACAATGGTTAATGTCCAATTTTATGTACATGAAAAAAGAAGAAATCATAAGACTGCGTGAAGACCATCTTCGCTTTGAAGCTTATATTATCAATTCAATACTTCATTTACTGTTTTCTTTGATCATCCTGGTACTCGGATTAATTGGTGTCTCTGCATACGTACGCTCAACACTTGTTCAACTTAAAACCAGTTCAACAGTCGGCGTTAATGCAGGCGGCATCCCAGTCATAAAAATCATTCCTGCGTAGAACGGAGAAAGCGATTGACGTGAAGCGTAAAAAAAAGAGCAGGTTTTAAACAACGCAACGTATAGTTAATATTCATGTATTTACTTACAGTGGGGAGTTATCGGCCCCTTTTCTGAGATCGCCCCAGGCTGCTTGCAAGGAAAACAAGCATCAAAATGCTCTTTGACACGCACGCACACAATATTAATAGATATGTATACGTGTATGTAAATAAGAAGCCATCGTGACTAGCAACGGTTCAGGAGCTCATTAAATATTTAAACCCCTTCCTGTCTGTTTTGTGACAGAAATGTCCAACGTGGCTAGGAACAAAGCTTCAAAAGGAGAAAAAAATATATATTTTTTAAAAAGTGAGAAAATGAAGGCCATCAATTAATTCACCCTCTACCGGAGCTGCCCTCCTTTGTGAGTAAAACCCATATTCTGTCCGAGGTCCTGATCAGTTAAAGGTAAAGGTAAAGGTTCCCCTCGCACATATGTGCTAGTCGTTCCCGACTCTAGGGGGCGGTGCTCATCTCCGTTTCAAAGCCGAAGAGCCAGCGCTGTCCGAAGACGTCTCCGTGGTCATGTGGCCGGCATGACTCAATGCCAAAGGTGCACGGAACGCTGTTCCCTTCCCACCAAAGGTGGTCCTATTTTTCCACTTGCAATTTTTTAACGTGCTTTCGAACTGCTAGGTTGGCAGAAGCGGGGACAAGTCACGAGAGCTCACCCCATTACGCGGCGCTAGGGATTTGAACCGCTGAACTTCCAACCTTTTGATCGACAAACTCAGCGTCTTAGCCCCTGAGCCACTGCCTCCCTCATCAGTTATATAATCTCAAATCAAACCTTGCTAGTTGAAAATTTGTCCCAGGGGAAACTTAAAAATTGCAGTTGGTTAATTTCCCTCAAGAGATGTTGACTAAGATTGATGGGGGTTGAAATTCTCTCACCTCGAGTTGGAGGAAGGGATGTCCAAAGTTGCCTTTCCTTTTGATCTAGTTTAATGAAAAGAAGGACTAGGGGAGACTTGAAAGCAGTGTTTCAATATCTCAGGGGCTGCCACAAAGAAGAGGGAGTCAAGCTATTCTCCAAAGCTGCTGAAGGCAGGACAAGAAGCAATGGGTGGAAACTCATCAAGGAGAGAAGCAACTTAGAACTAAGGAGGAATTTCCCATCAGTTGTAACAATTAATCAATAGAACGACTTGCCTCCAGAAGTTGTGAATGCTCCAACACTGGAGGTTTTTAAGAAGAGGTTGGACAACCATTTGTCTGAAATGGTATAGGGTTGGACTAGAAGACCTCCAAGGTCCCTTCCAATTCTGCTATTCTGTTACTCTAATCTTCCTGGCCCCCTCTTCTTTAATGCGATATTACCATCTTCTGGCAGTTGAAACTCAAGAGTTTACCTGGTGAAGCTGAAAGATTGAGACGATCATTTGACACGGGCATGACTCACGTATCATGCTAGGCCTACATGTTGGGTAACAGACTTAGCCATTAGGTTTTCAAATCCTATAAAGCTTGCTTTGCAGCATGGCAGATTGCATAAGCCAGTTATTCAACTGCATAAACTCAATGAATCATTCAATAACCTGCGGTTAATTCAACCATATCGTAGAATTTGCCGGATTGAAGCAATATGGGTCATTTCTATGCAATCCATAGAATAAATTTGGGAGGGGGTCTTCAGTGCTCTCTAAGTTTGGTGGTTTTCTTGCAGACATTACCAAACTAGGTAACATCATTACCAAACTAGGTAATTTATTACCAAACTAGATAATATCATCATCAGTGACTTGTAAGAAAACCACCCAGTTCAGAGAGCACCAAGGCCTCCACGGTTCAATCCTGAGCTACAAATATTCTTTTTTTAAAAATTTTTAATTCTTATTTATATGCCGCCCTTCTCCGGAGACTCAGGGCGGCTTACAATGCGTTAAGCAATAGCCTTCATACTTTTGTATATTTTATACAAAGTCAGCTTATTGCCCCCACAAACCGGGTCCTCGTTTTACCCACCTTAGAAAGGATGGAAGGCTGAGTCAACCTTGAGCCTGGTGAGATTCGAACTTACAGTAATTGCAGGCAGCTGGATGTTAAATGCCGTCTTGTAGGAGGCATTAGCTTCCTACGCCACTCAGGCTCCTCTTCTATTGGTAAAATAATCTCTGTGTACATGTCAAGGAGAGATAGGATTCAAAAGAGAATAGAAGATCCTATTTATTGTATCTATAGAGTGAGCTTTTATTTAGAGGCTGATCACTAACAGATAAGAGTTTAGGCAGTGGTGAGATTCAATTTTTTTTACTACCGGTTCTGTGGGCGTGGCTTGGTGGGCATGGCAGAGGAAGGATACTGTAAAATCTCCATTCCCTCCCCACTCCAAGGGAAGGTTACTGCAAAATCCCCATTTCCTCCCGATCAGCTGGGACTCGGGAGGGAGAGAATAGATGGGGGCGGAGCCAGTCAGAGGTGGTATTTCCCGGTTCTCTGAACTACTCAAAATTTCCGCTACCGGTTCTCCAGAACTGGTCAGAACCTGCTGAATACCGCCTCTGCCCTGGTGCCACAACAGAGTAGCAATAGCAATAGCCCTTAGATTTATATTCTGCTTTGTAGTGTTTTTGCAGCCCTCTCTCAGCAGTTTACAGAGTCATCATTTGATTTTGCAGTATCCTTCCCCTGGAGTGGGGTGGGAATGGGGATTTTGCAGTATCCTTCCCGTGAAGTGGGGAGGGAATGGGGATTTTGCAGTATCCTTCCCCTGGAATGGAGTGGGAATGGGGATTTTGCAGTATCCTTCCCCTGGAGTGGAGAGGGAATGGGGATTTTGCAGTATCCTTCCCCTGGAGTGGAGTGGGAATGGGGATTTTGCGGTATCCTTCCCCTGCCACGCCCACCAAGCTACGCCCACAGAACCGGTAGTAAAAAAAAATTGAATTCCACCACTGCTTAGAGCATCCATGTGAGGTTGAAGAATCGGATTGAAGTGGGGAGAAAGAACTTCTCTATTATAATCCCACAACAATTTGAACCGGGGAATCTTTCCAAGTCGCAGTCCGACTGCAGCTATACTGTAACCCATAAACAGCGACCCGAGTTTGCCCAGGATTTAGAGAGGCAGATTCTCCGCCATGCTGCCTTTCTAATCCATGTTGGAAAAAGGACATTTATTATCCTTCGCATGTGCTTCCCTTTCCAGTTCCCTGGCAAGGGCTGTGTAATTCGCCATTCAAACTCGATAAGCCAGCTTTGTATTTCTAGGGTAATTAGGATTACTGGCAAACAAGGCTGAGCTAGCTGGTCTCCCAATAAAATTAAGACGTGTCTCCCTCTCTCCCTCTCTCTCTCTCTGGTTCAGTCTCTCTTTTTTTCCGAGCAAGCAGGAAAAAAATTCTTCCTTTAATGTTCTTTAATCTTTCTTGGCGTTGTTTTCTTGGTGGGTTCCTCCCTCCCCAATTATATTCTCTTCTCTCTCTGTCTGTCTCTGTCTCCCTTTTTCTCTTTTCTTCTCTCTTTTCTTCTTCTCTTTTTGCTCTTTTCTTTTTGCTCTCTCTTTCTCTTTCCCTCTGTTTTGTTTCCCTCTCTCTCTCTCTGTCTGTCTCTGCCTTTCTCTCTCCCCCCCCCCTTTTTCTCTTTTCTTCTCTCTCTTTTTCTCTTTCTTCTCTTTTTGCTCTTTCTTTTTCTTTTTTCTTTCTTTCTCTTTCCCTCTTTTTGTTTCTCTCTCTGTCTCTCTCTGCCTTTCTGTCTCACTCTCTCTCTCCCTTTTTCTCTTTTCTTCTCTTTTTCTCTTTCTTTCTTCTCTTTCTTTTCTTTTTGCTCTTTCTTTCTTTCATTTCTTTTTTCTTTTTTCTCTTTCTTTCTCTTTTTGTTTCTCTCCCTCTCTGCCTCTCTCTGCCTCTGCCTTTCTCTCTCTCTCCCTTTTTCTCTTTTCTTCTCTCTTTCTTCTCTTTTTGCTCTTTTCTTTTTTGCTCTTTCTTTTATCCCTTTTTTCTCTTTCTTTCTCTTTCCCTCTTTTTGTTTCTCTTTCTCACTCTGTCTCTGTCTTTCTGCCTTTCTGCCTTTCCCTCTGTCTCTCTCTCTCTCTCTCTCTCTCTCTCTCTCTGTCTCTCTCTCTCTTTTTCATGTGGCAGAGTGCCTATTGATTTCCTCTTTTTCTGTCCTCCCATTCCTTTCACTGAATGCACCAGGGAGGTCTGCTTACAGTGCAATCAAACCAAACGGAAAATTAACCTCTTGACTAATGAATTAACGCTCGGCTGGGGTGAAGATTTCTGGTGCGGCCGAGATGTGCAGAGCCATCCCTGGCCCTCCCTGCCTCTAGACAAAAGGCATAAAGCCTGTAATTTTTGCCTTTTCTGGAGGAATTTCCTCTTCTGTTTTGCCTTTTGTTTTTGGTGTTGCCTGAAGGATGGGAGGATGACTTGTTTGGAGCCTTACCAGGTAGATCAGGCAGGAAACACTACCAGATGAGCAAAGGCTCATGATGAAATTCAATGTTGAGAAAAGAAAAGTCTTACACTTAGGCAAGGAAAACCAAAAGTACACATAGAGACCAGGTGAAACCAGGCTTAGTAGCAGTGACTGTGAGAGGGATCTTGGAGTCTTAGTGGACAACCAGTTAAATATGAGCCAGCAGTGTGTGGCGGCAGCCAAAAAAGCCGATGCAATCCTAAATTGCATTAACAGAGGGATACAATCAAGACCAAGTAAGGTACTAATACCACTCTATAAAGCCTTAGTAAGACCATACCTAGAATCCTGCATCCAGTTTTGGTCACCACAGTATAAAAATGATGTTGAGACTCTAGAAAGCGTGCAGAGGAGAGCAACAAAGATAATGAGGGGACTGGAGACTAAAACAAATGAAGAACGGTTACATGAACTGGGCATGGCTAGTCTAGTGAAGAGAAGGACCAGGGGAGACAGGATAGCAGTCTTCCAATATTTGAGGGGTCTCCTTTCCCCAGAGAGGACGGGGTCAAGCTATTTTCCAAGGCACCTGAAGGCCAGACAAGGAATAATGGATGGAAACTGACCAAGGAGAGATTCAATCTAGAAATAAGGAGGAATTTTCTGACAGTGAGAACCATCAACCAATGGAACAGAAGTTGCCTTCAAAAGTTGTGGGAGCTTCAGCATGGGAGGCTTTCAAGAAGAGATTGGACCGCCATCCGTCAGAAATCTCCTGCCTGGGCAGGGGGTTGGACTAGATGACCTACAAGGTCACTTCCAACTCTGTTAATCTGTAATCTGTGGTTTTCAAGAAGAGACTGGAGTGAACAGCTATTGGTCCAAAATGGTGGAGGGTCTCCTCCTTGAGCAAGGGGTTAGAATAGAAGACTTCCAAGATCCATTCCAACTCTGTTATACTGTTATTCTGTTATCCTATCCCCATCATCAGTTAAAAAAATTCCAACAGGTGGAGGGTGTCCAGGAAGAGGGCCTTCTCCTCCATTGTTCTGGCCTTTTGGAATGTTCTCCCCCTCCCCAGAGGACAGGTAGACCCCCCCTCTCTCTCCTGGCCTTGAAAACCTGTTTTGACTCACCTGGGACCCACAGAGAACTCATGCAGCCACAGGGCTTCCCTTTTTTAATTCTGAATTTGATTACTTCCATCCTAGTTTTTAACTGTTTTCATTACAATACAGAACAGAACAGAACAGAACAGAACAGAACAGAACAGAACAGAACAGAACAGAACAGAATAACAGAGTTGGAAGGGACCTTGGAGGTCTTCTATCCAACCCCCTGTTTAGGCAGGAAACCCTACACCACTTCAGACAAATGGTTATCCAACGTCTTCTTAAAAACTTCCAGTGTTGGAGCATTCACAACTTCTGGAGGCAAGTTGTTCCACTGATTAATTGTTCTCACTGTCAGGAAATTCCTCCTTAGTTCTAGGTTGCTTCTCTCCTTGATTAGAGTAGAGTAGAGTAGAGTAGAGTAGAGTAGAGTAGAGTAGAGTAGAGTAGAGTAGAGTAGAGTAGAGTAGA
>WNWU01000060.1:4619344-4638663 GCA_012654045.1 Ptyas mucosa | reverse complement strand
ATTCCATTCCATTCCATTCCATTCCATTCCATTCCATTCCAATGTAATTCTGAATTCTATTCTATTCTACATTCTATTCCATTCCATTCCATTCCATTCTATATACCTCTTCAAAGGCTGTCACGAAGAATCTTTTGTGCCTTCCCAGTGAAATGCGTTTGAAACCTTCCCAATTCTTTTCCATTGCCCGTCCGAGAAATGGCGAAATTAAGATTAAAAATTCCGTTCAGCCCAAGTAAATCTACCTAGTCTGATTACGCTTACCAGTTATTTGGGTCGCCGAGGAGAACAGAGGCAGTCATGCTCTAACACGCCGGAACTTTTTATAGGCTTAAAGGTTTCTGCATAAATAAAGCCCGAAGGGATAGAAGTATAAGAATTTTTTTTAGCTTTGCCTGTGTTTTGATCCTAACATAAAAAGGCACTCAGCTCAGGAATGGAGCTTGGTCAGTCTACCTTTAAAAACTTTTTAAAAAATTAAAAAGGCAAAGAAATCTACAAGCAACCCTCAATTTACAACTACATTTTAGCCCAAAATTTGTGTTATTAAGTGAGACATTTGTTGAGTGATTAAGTGCCCCATTTTACCACCTTTCTTTCCACAGTCATTAAATGAATCACTGCAGTTGATAAGTTAGTATCATCATCTTCTTTTAATGACCCCGTAATCCCTTGCGCGGTGGGGTCGGGGCAACTGAATGGAGCTGAGTATTTACTGGCCAGATGCCCTTCCTGTCGCCAATGCGGAGGTTTTTTTCAGCAGATATATTCTCAGTGTACCCAGAGAGAGAAATATCTGCCTCTAGCTAGGATTGAACTCACAACCTCCTGATTGTGAAGCAAGAGCTCTGTCTCTAGGCCACCGCACCACTCAGTTGATAAGTTAATATCCTGGTTGTTAAATGAACCTGGCTTCCCCCATTGATTTTGCTTGTCAGAAGGTCGCAAAGGGGGATCATGTGACCCTGGGACGTGGCAACGGTCATAAATATGAACCAGTTACCAAGCCTCTGAATTTTGATCAATGTCAACTCACAAAGCATCCCTGGCCTGCTCTTGAGTTGCCATAGGCCAGAGGGGATGGGAAACTGACAAAACGGTAGGGAAGCCAAAGACAGATGCACATTCCATGCTTATCTCTCTCAAGGCTGTATCTCAGGGTTACTTACAGCAGCCGGAGGGGAGTGACTTATACAACCCGAGAAGTTGCTTCGTTGGCGAATGTGATTGATGACACATCCTGGGTGGAGGGGGAAAACGGGGTCATGATTGGGTCCATAAATTACGTAGGGTCAGAGCTGGCTTCACTTGGGAACGTGCCGACACAAAGCTCCTAATAAATCACTGGTTTTCTTTTGAAACTTGGCTCGAGGCTCATGATTTAATTAGGGCATCCCTCGGAACCCTGACAATCATGTGATCAAGGGGATGTTGCAAAGGTCGTAACTGTGAAAAAACAGTCATAAATCACATGTTTCAGGGCTGCTGTAACTTTGGATGGTCACTACACAAATCGTTTTAAGTCGAGAACTACCTGTATTTGTAGCTTCAGCTCTGATCTTGGTAGGTTTTTTTTTTAGCCTGCCTAATCATTATTTCTGTCACATCAGCTGGTTTCGGGGGACCAGCAGGAGGCAGATCCTGCAGAGGTGAATTGTTAGCACAGAGAATGTCTCTATGTTTTTTGGGGAAGAGACTCAAGAAGTCCCGCAAAGATATAAATAATGATACACAAGTGGCCGGTTTTAGCTGCTTGGCCGATTGATGTTCTCCTCACTTCCTTCTTTGGGAGATCTTAGCTTCGATCTTCTAAAAATAGACCCTTTCCTCTGGGCTACCAATTAAGCACATTGTAAGTTGGGATCACTTTGTCAAATGAAGAGGTAGGGATGGGTTTCAAAGAGCGGACTGCCCCTTGGGACATCTCAAGTTTGTTGAGCCAGAAGAACCATGGGAAGCCATGAAGAAAATAAAGGATGAAGGAGAACTCAGAAGATGCCTTATCCAATCCTAGGGGTGAAAGGAAAAGACATGGGATGGAGGTCCACCAACGGCTTCCTTCTCCACCATAAATGATGAACTCATTGGGGACCTCCAGGGGCTTTCGTGGCACAATCAGGAAATCATCAAGAAGATGAAAATATAACTTCAAGAGAAGGTTATTGGACCCCATTCATTCTAACCTTGGCTAAATGCTGATGGAACCCATCGTTGATGCCCAGCAGTAGATCTCATTGTTAGCTTTATGGAAGGCCTACAGAAGCATCAGCCTGGATCTAATCTTCCAAGAAGATGAGAATTGTAGATACTGAAGGTGGTTCTGCCCAGAATTCACCTTGAATCTCAAATTAGGTCACAAACTCATATGCCCAGCTCAGTTTCCATTGAGTTGGATGGAACTTCCTTCTTAGTTATCCTGGACTACTTATTTTGGTTGCTTATTTTTAGTTTTCATGAGACTCCGCCAGCCACCAGTGCAGTTGAGCATAAAAATGCTACAGGTACAAGTACAGTATATGTGGTACCTTGCTCAATAGTAGTAACTGTGAGAGGGATCTTGGAGTCCTAGTGGACAACCATTTAAATGGGAGCCAGCCGTGTGCAGCAGCTGCCAAAAAAGCCAACACAGTTCTAGACTGCATCAACAGAGGGATAGAATCAAGATCACGTGAAGGGTTAATGCCACTTTATAAGGCCTTGGTAAGGCCACACGTGGAATACTGTATCCAGTTTTGGTTGCCATGATGTAAAAAAGATGTGGAGACCCTAGAAAGAGTGCAGAGAAGAGCAACAAAGAGGATTAGGAGACTGGAGGCTAAAACATATGAAGAATGATTGCAGGAACTCGGTATGTCTAGTTTGATGAAAAGAAGGACCAGGGGAGACATGATAGCAGTGTCCCAATATCTCACGGGCTGCCCCAAAGATGAGGGACTCAAGCTATTCTCCAAAGCACCTGAAGGCAGGACAAGAAGCAATGGGTGGAAACTAATCAAGAGAGAAGCAACCTAGAACTAAGGAGAAATTTCCTGACAGTGAGGACAATTAACCAGTGGAACAATCTGCCTCCAGAAGTTGTGAATTCTCCAACACTGGAAGTTTTTAAGAAGATGTTGGATAATCATTTGTCTGAAGTGGTGTAGGGTTTCCTGCCTGAGCAGGAGGTTGGACTAGAAGACCTCCAAGGTCTCTTCCAACTCTTGTTATTCTATTCTATTCTAAAAATGTCTCTAAAATGTTCTCTAGGTCCTTCGGGGTGTTTAGTTTCTTGGCACCCTTAAATATTTGCAACGGAATAATGTTTGTTCTCCCACTTTTCCTCCTCTCAGCTAGCAGGGTGATAGATCTCCTCAAGGCTTGGAAGTTTCTCCCACCCTCTTTTCTGCTCTCCAGGTGGAAATAAACCCACAAACCAACCTACGTGGATGCCTTCCGTCCCAGGCCACCTTAAGAACTTCAGTCTGAGTCCTCCTGGTGAAAGTCCAAGCAGAGGCTTGGCAGATGTTCCTTTAAGAACTTCATCTGTGCTTAAGGGCTTCTAACCAGGGGTGGGCGTCAAAAATGTTAGCAAGGGGTTCTCTGCCCGGTTGCTGGGTGGGCGTGGCCATGGTGGGCGTGGCCTAGTCGGCCTCCTGCACCACGGTGGAGGGGGTTGGTGGCGTTTTTGCCCTCCCTAGGCTCCGGAGGTTTTTCTCGAGCCTCCGGGAGGGTGAGGCTCCGGAGGCCCGTTGGAGGCCCGAAATGGGTCTGTTTCTGGCCTTCCCTAACTTCCGGTAGGCCCGTTTTTTGCCCTTCCCGAGCTTACTGCATCCAAAACGTGCCACGTGGGGATTCCTGGGAGGGGCGGGGCAGAGTGGGCGGGGCCATCCAGGAGTGGGATTTGGGGGGGTTCTCCGAACTGCACAGAATCTTAGCTAGAGGTTCTCCCGGACCCCTGCGATCCACCAGCAGCCCCAGCCCTGGCTCTGACAACGCTTCATTGGAGACCACGTTGGATTTTTCTCCAGCTTTTGCCTGGAGTCGACAAAGATAGCATCTACAACGTTTTAAAAAATAAGAGAGCTGTCTGGTTTTCCTTTGTAGGACGAGTATGACGTTTTATTTCCAGCTGTTCTATCCTTTGGTGAGCATCCTAGAAAAAAGATCCCTATCCATCCATCTAAACCTCCTGCCGTGACTCATTTCTTGGGCACATCCTTCCCAAAGGATTTTAAGAGGACTTAAAGAGGATGGTGGGGTTTTTTTTTTTTTTTTTTTTTTTTTTTTGTAACATGCTCTTTGATTTGAGGAGGGGAAGAAAAAAAAAAGGAATAACACAACTCTTTAAAAGAGATCGTTGACAAGGAGGGTTTAAGGGGCATGAGAATATCTTTGTTGTGTAGCTACAAGAGAAAGGGATTGGATCACGCTCTATTTCTCTTTGGAAAAATACTACATACAATCGGTCGTGGTACGGCAGCTTCCTTAAACTTTCGGAGGCAGCTGGGGAATGGAGATTTTGCAGTATCCATCCCCTGCCATGCCCACCAAGCCACGCCACGCCCACCAAGCCACGCCCACAGAACCAGTAGTAAAAAAATTTGGACTTTACCCCTGCTTGCAATGGTTTGTTTCGTGACCATTCAAAGTTACAACGGCCCTGAAAAACGTGACTTACGACCATTTTTTTTTTTCAAAGTTACAACCTTTGCTGCAGCCCCACAATGAAGTGATCAACATTCAGATGTTTGGTAACTGGTTCATACTTATGACCGTCGCTGTGTCCCGGGGTCAGGTGATTCCCCTTTTTGCGACCTTTGGACGAGCAAAGTCAGTGGGGAAGCCAGATTCACTTAACAACCGGGTTACTAACTTGTCAGCTGCTGGGATTCACTTAACAACTGTGGTAAAAAAGATTGTAAAATTGGGACAAAACTCACTTAACAGATGTCTCACTCTTCTATCTAGTCCAGGGGTTCTCCACCTGTGGCCCACGGCCCACTTCCAGGCCACGGCTTGTTCGAAAATGGGCCGTGAGAGAAATGGGGAAGCACATGCGTGTGAAATTCCATTCACACGAGGGAAGGTTTGTGCTCATGTGCAAAACTCCATTCATGCAAATGAAGCTTTGTGTGTGTCCTCTCCACACAAGAGCACAAACGCCCTCTGTTCACACATCCTTCCCTTGTGCACCAAGCTCCACTGATTGATTGATTGATTGATTGATTGATTGATTGATTGGTTTGATTTATATGCCACCCTTCTCCGGAGACTCAGGGCAGCTTACAATGCGTTAAGCAATAGCCTTCATACTTTTGTATATACCTGCTTAGTAGGGCTTTTTGGCCCCCCCAAAGCGGTGTTCTTTTTTATACAAAGTCAGCTTATTGCCCCCACAATCCGGGTCCTCATTTTACCTACCTCGGAAGGATGGAAGGCTGAGTCAACCTTGCGCCTGGTGAGATTCGAACTCGCAGTAATTGCAGACAGCTGGCAGCTAAGTGCTACTTTAACAGCACTTTAGTCCGTCCGCTGCTCCACCAAGGCTCCTTGTGAGTGGAGAGTGCAAATATGTACTACTTGCACAGATGAAGCTATGTGCTTGTAACTAACACACACACACACACACACACACACACACACACACACACCACTGGTTGGGCCGGACCACCAAGCTGGAAAGTTTGGGGACTGCTGATCCAGTCATCTAAAGTTCAAAATCTGAATTAGCACTACATAAGTAAGTCAGTGGAATTCACAATTTGTGGGAACGCAACGACTCTAGGCTGATGACTCGCTTAATTCCACCCCCAGCTGTGTCTGCTCTTCTCCTACATTACATTACTTCACATCCCCTTGTTGCTAATGTTGTTCCTACATTAGCAACAAGGCGCACACATGTCAGCTTTGTCAAGCCTCTGCAGCTGGGGAGAAAAGTCAGCGGTTTTCCTAACCACGAGCTTTGACGACCATCAACATTTCCCGCCCTCTCTTCTCCCTCGGCTGCTCATTCATCCAAGCGGGAATGGATTATGTTTCATATAATAAGGCACGATTCACCCAGAGTATTTAGCCAAATGAACGAACAATGCTTCACTTTGGGAACCTGTTGTGTGCACCACACTAGGCATAAAAACAATGTCTTATTACTTCCTTGAGCGGTGTGTAAGGGGGCGAAGGGAGCGGAGTACGAGAAGCCAGCTGCCAGTTCAAGAAATTAAATCACAGGGACAACTATTGTTTCAGAGCACTGCACAGACAATAAGAGGCTGATAATTATCTGAAGCCATTGGTGTCGATAGGTGGTGATTCATTGCTGTCCCTCTCGGCTTTCCTGATCTGGTGTTGAAAGAGCCTTGAAGAATAGCTGGCATTCCGAGAGACATTGTTTGCCCTGATAAATGTATCAAACTCCAGCAGACTTTTTATCTCGGGAGCCAATTTGGGTAGCTCGGAGAGGATTTAGAGCAGCGAGTAAGTTCTCGCAGACCGCAAATCTTCCTCCTTATTGACAAAACGGAGCACAAATCACCAGTTTTTTGGAAAAGCTGGATCCTCGGACAGCTTCTTTCCTTTCCACCTTTATCTTTCCCGATGTCTAACCTTCCTAGGCGGACTAGAACCAGGAAATACGACTGGGTGAACTAATTCTGCTTTGTTGTAAGACTGCAGGAACGGATTCTGGCACGTCTGAAAGCACAAATCTCTTTTGTGCAGCCTGATAAGTTATAGAGGATCCTTTCTGAGTTTCTTTCTCGAGCTGTTATGCAGCTGTGGGCTATGTCCCCTCTTCTCCTGTTTGTTCCCTAAGGGTCATCTCTTTCTCTGTCGGAGGGGTTGTGGCTTTCCTCTTGGTCATTCATTGATTAGGGCAGGGGTCCACAACCCCTTTTAGACATCGAGTGCCCAAACTGTGTGCGTGCACATGCCTCAAACTGAAAGGTGTGCGTGAGGCTGCATACTTATGCACAAATTACATACTTATCCCGCTGCAGGCTGCTGGTTCTGCTCCTTTTGCTTGCTTGGTTTTTTGTTTTGTACTTTGAATGGTGTGTAAATGTAGTTATCCCAAACTGACTATTGATGGCCGAACCTCAAACCCCACCACCACTAACACTAGCAGGACAAGCTTCTGTATACATATAAACAGGGAACAAACCCCACACTCCCTCACATTTAGTCTGGTTGGGAGACAGAGCATTAAGACGGCTTCTCCTTAGCAACTCTCAGAGTGCACTGATGATGTTGTCTAGTTGGGTAATGAAATGCCTGCAAGCAAACAGCCAAGCTCAGAGCACCAAGGATCCCACAGTCGTCATCCTCCTGCACCTCCAGCTCCTCCTTTTGCTCCTCCTCCTCTCTGCAAATTCCCCTCCTTCTAGCACTGATAATGCTACCTAGTTGAGTCATGAAACTAGGTAATGCTACCTAGTTGAGTCATGAAATGTCTGCAAGAAAACCATCAAGCTCAGAGAGCACCAAGGACCCCATAGTGTCCTCCTCCTCCTCCTCCTCCTCCTCTCTTCACACTCCACTCCATTCTAGCACTGATGGTGTTACCTACTTGAGTCATGAGACATCTGCAAGAAAGACACCAAGCTCAGAGAGCACCAAGGATCCCACAGTTGTCGTCCTCCTCCTCCTCCTCCTCCTCCTCCTCCTCCTCCTCCTCCTCCTCCTCCTCCTCCTCCCTTATACCACTGATGATGTTACCTAGTTGGGCAATGAAACATCTGCAAGAAAACCACCAAGCTCAGAGAACCCCACAGTCCTCCTCCTCCTCCTCCTCCTCCCTTATACCACTGATGATGTTACCTAGTTGGGCAATGAAACGTCTGCAAGAAAACCACCAAGCTCAGAGAACCCCACAGTCCTCCTCCTCCTCCTCACTGCAAACCCCACTCCGTTTTAGCACTGATGATGTTACCTAGTTGAGTCATGAAACGTCTGCAAGAAAACCACCAAGCTCAGAGAGCACAAGGACCCCCCCACATTCAACCCCGAACTACAAATATTCCCTTCTATCGAAGAGTTCCACGTGGCACAAAACATTAGCAATATGCAACCGTTTCTTGAGTAACGGCTCACCAGCTAAGCTGACACTGCTTCAGTGGCGCTCTTAATTACTCATCCATGGCTTGTCTAATCCCCGTAATGTGTCTGCGACTCCAGTGAGCTTCTCAATCAGACAAAAAAACGCCCCTCGTATCGGCACACCGGCCTCGCCATCTGCCAGCCCCTTGGCCTTTACATAAGAATTCTTCCGCGCTTCTGCTACACAATGCATCGCAACTGATGAAGTGATTTGTTTAAATATTTGCAGGCCGGTACCTGTTGATTGCAATTTCTGGTGTCCTTGATGAAGTGTTCTGTTTGTTTTGCTTGGGTTTTTTCCCGTCTCCTCTGGGTCTTTTACGTTGATAGAAAATTGCTTGGCTATTCAAGGCTAAGAGAGAAAAATAGCTTTTTTTTTTTTAGAAAAATAACTTCTCTTTTTTTTTTTAAAGAGAGTCAGGGGGGAAACAAACAAACAACTCCTCATTTAAGGAGAGTGCGCCTCTGCTAATGCTTAAACCTCACTAACAGGGGTGGTATCCACTTACTTTCCCTACCAGTTTGAGACTTCCCTATCTCCCTACCAGGAGTGGGGTGGGAATGGAGATTTTGCAATATCTTTTTTTTTTTAAATAACCTTTATTTACATTTTCCATTAAAATCACACATAAAATAATAACACACCATATAAAAAAGAACATACAAAACACACAGACATTACAAATGACACACATGTAATAGGTACTAATAGTACCTCACTCGATATTCAATGTAATATTATATTCCAGGGGAGTCAAAGCAATTCATTTCTCTATTCATTTCCCTTAGGTCGAACCGACCTCACTTAATTTGTATAAAATAGATTTCTCTCTACTAACCTTTTCACTTTAATTTAATTTATAATTTTTTTTTCTAGCCAAATATATACTTTTTCCCAGGATAAACATGTTTGTGTTGCAATATCCTTCCCCTGGAGTGGGGTGGGAATGGGGATTTTGCAGTATCCTTCCCCTGCCATGCCCACAGAGCCAGTAGTAAAAAAAAATTGAATTTCACCACTGGGCTAGTTCCAGGTTACTTCTCTCCTTCATGAGTTGCCATCTGTTGCTTTTTTCCTGCCTTCAAGTGCTTTGGAGAATACGTTGAGTCCCTCTTCTCCATGGAAAACTCTCAAATATTGGAACATTGCTTTCATGTCTCCCCAAGTCCTTCTTTCCACTAGACTAGGTAAAGGTAAAGGTTCCCCTCACACATATGTGCTAGCCATTCCCAACTCTAAGGGGCGGTGCTCATCTCCGTTTCAAAGCCGAAGAGCCAGCGCTGTCCGAAGACGTCTCCGTGGTCATGTGGCCGGCATGACTCAACGCCAAAGGCGCATGGAATGCTGTTCCCTTCCCACCAAAGGTGGTCCCTATTTTTCTACTTGCCTTTTTTACGAGCTTTCAAACTCCTAGGTTGGCAGAAGCTGGGACAAGTAACGGGAGCTCACCCCCTTACGCGGCACTGGGGATTCGAACCGCTGAACTGCCGACCTTTCGATTGACAAGCTCAGCGTCTTAGCCACTGAGCCACTACATCCCTTCACTAGACTAGCCACCACTAGTCCCTTCACATACCAAATTCCTACAACCGTTCTTCGTTGTGCTTCCAGCCGCCTAATCCTCTTTGTTGCTCTTCTCTGCATTCTTTCCAGGATCTCAACATCTTTTTTGATATTGTGGTGACCAGAACTGGATGCAGGATTCCAAGTATGATCTTACTAAGGCTTTGTAAAGCAGTACTAAAACTTCATGTAATCTTGAGTCTCTCCCTCTCTCGATGAATGCAGCTTGTGTATTAAATAGATTAAATTAATAGATTAATTCATGATTAGCGGCAATGCTGAAAATGAATGAATGGCCCATCTCAAAGCTTTGTGAGGGGATTCCAGGGTGGATAGATGGATGAGGGAATGTTTATTCAATAGGACATCAGTTATGGCTTCGATATTTCAAAAAGGCATCTATCACGGGATGTAAGAGACAAGCCCATTTATTTAAACCTTGATGATGAATTGATTAAAATGCAGAGAATTAATCAGGCTAAACATCTTTAATCCATTAATAACATTCACCAACGATGTGGACCTCACTAAAACTGGTTTGGGCAGACTTTATCCATTGCAGCTGGTCTGGGGATCGGGTAAGGTATGAAAGGAGCCGTGGTGGCGCCGTGGTTAGAATGCAGTATTGCAGGCTAATTCAGCTCACTGTTAGGAGTTCGATGCTGACCAGCTCAAGGTTGACTCAGCCTTCCATCCTTCCGAGGTCGGTAAAATGAGGACCCAGATTGTTGGGGGCAATAGGCTGAATCTGTAAACCGCTTAGAGAGGACTGCGAAGCACTGTGAAGCGGTGTATAAGTCTAAGTGCTATTGCTATTGCTAACTTCTCTTGGGTATGCAGAATATACCTTTGAGTATGGAGCACCAGGGTAGCCTGCCTGCACCTCTTAACACCAAGATGTCCGTCCTCCAGTCCAGCAGTCACCAACTGGTGGTCCATGGACCACTGGTGGTCCGCAAGGAAATTTTGGTGGTCCGCAGAAAAATTATTTCCATTTTGTACATTGCACTAAATCAGGGGTCCTCAAACTACGGCCCCTGGGACAGATATGTGGAATGAATGTTTATGTTGCTGCAGAGAGTCTCCCCCTTCGGGGTCTTTTTGTGTGGGTCGGAGGGGGGCAGAAATTCTGACTTGGGGTCTGCTTCAGTCTCCTGGTGTGGGGCTTTGGGCGAAGGCTGGAGGGAAGCGCCGCTGGTGGCGAAGAGCCAGAGAACCTTGTTCCAGTGGGACTGCATCATGGCCTGGAACTGGCTGACCATCTCAGCCCGCTGAGCCTCCAGGCTCCGGTACCTGGCCTTGCACTCCCACAGGTCTTCCATCTGCTTGGAAAGCCTATGCTCCTAGTCCTCAGTGAGGTGCTTCTGCTGAGACTCCTTCTTGGTCAGATCCAATTTGAACTGAGCTATTTTGCCAACTCTTTCTCATGGTGGCTGCTTAGCTCCAACAACTGCCTCCTGTTGGGCAGCCTGGGTGGACAGGTGAGTAGAGGCTGGCGAGGCACCCGACATGAGTGACATCCAGTTGGCCATGCCCACCCAGTCACATGACCACCTAGCCACGCCTATCCAGCCGGTCATTAGGCAGATCATATTAGTGGTCCGCGGGATTAAAAATGTTGAATTTAGTGGTCCCTGAGTTCCGGAAGGTTGGTGACCCCTGCTCCAGACCATGTTGTCATGTGCAAATACTACAAAGAAGCCGCAGCTTCTTTATGGAGGCATCAAATGCCATGGTGAATTATGTCCATAGAAAGAGGAGTGGCAGATCCCGGGGACAGAGTGAAAAGAGTAAATCATCCTAGAATCTCTACGTAGTCACAAGTGAACTAATTCCAACCTCCCTTGAATTCTGTCGATTCTTATTTAACTCCAAGCAGCTGCTAACTGTTAATTGAGAAGATTCCTGTACATAGGCTGTTCAGCAATAAATTCGACCCTTCACCTGTGGACCTGGTCTTTCACACTTGACATTAATCTCCTCGATCCCTCTTTTAACTCCACCCCCAGATTTCTGCCCCTCCTTCTCCTATATCATCCATGTATTGTCCTACAAGTCCTTTTCCCGATTTTGTTGTGGTCCGCCAGCAGCCTGTGGAGCTGGCAGAGGAGTCGGAGAGCGATGAGGCTGAGGAAGAACATGGGTCAGTCCTGAGGCTGGGGAAGGCCCAGATGAGGGCTCTGCATCGGAGGCAGAGATGTGGCCAGGGCCATCTGAGAGTGATGTGCAGACTCCAGAGCCTCCAGAGGCTGACAGCAGAGAGGCAGAGGAACAGGAGGAGCCTGTTCCTAGTGCACGCATGAGAAGAGCTGCCAGAAGGCAAGAGCAGCTAAAGCAAAGAGGACAACTCGGGAGTAGGGCCAAGAGATGATTACTCCTCACTCCCGAGTCGTCCCTTTAGTTTTAATTGTTCTTGCATTCTGGCAGCTCTGCGCATGCGTGCACTAGGAACAGGCTCCTCCTGTTCTTCCGCCTCTCTGATATCTGACTCTGGAGGCTCCGGAGTCTGTGCATAACTCCCAGATGGCCCTGGCCCCATCTCTGCCTCCGATGCAGAGCCCTCGTCCGAGCCTTCCCCAACCTCCAGGACTGGCCCATGTTCCTCCCCAGCCTCCTCACTGTCCGATTCCGCTGCCAGCTCCACAGGCTTGGTTACCTAGCTTGGTAACGAAACATCTGCAAGAAAACTACCAAGCTCAGAGAGCGCCAAGCTCCCCCTCCCCCACATAACATTAGCACAGATGTTGTTCTGCCCCAACTATGGACCCCGAAGAATGCAGCACACACAAAGTCCATACAAACCTTATTTTACTAATTAAGGACTACTAATGAGCTTTCTTAGTAGTTGTTCGAATACAAGTACAGTTTAAATCAGTCTTTTCTGAACAAGGGCTGTTAATTTAACTTCATTAACAGCCAACAAGAATCCAAAGAATAATAACTCAATTCTGAGGCACAGTATTTCAGATAACCGTAATCTTACTATGGTTGGCAGAATGCCCAGAAGCAATTTGCAGGAAAACTGATGAGAGATAAACAAGAGCCGAATCAAACGTTTCTGGAATCAAGACGCGAAGGAATATGAACGAAGTTGTTTCCTGCAAATTGCATCAGTCATCGGCCTTCCTTAAATAGGCTAGGGGAGTGGCCAATTAGCCCCAAGCCTTACTCTTGAGGAGACCTCCTCCTGAGGAGCCACTCCTGCCTTTTAACAGCTCTGCATGCTAGTGCATCGAGAAGAGGCTCCTCCTCTTCTTCCTCTTCACTTATGGGAGCTTCTGGGGGTTCTGAAGGCCCTGGCTGAATCCCCGCCTCTGGCACCACATCTTCTCCAGCCTCCTCATTGTCTGACTCATGCGCCAGCTGCACAGGCTGCTGCCGCAGCACCACACCAGCCTCCTCGCTGTCGGAATCAGCTACTAACTGCACAGGCCGCTGACGGGCCACAACAGATGTCCACCTTCTCCTTCATTTCAGGCAACCCAATTTCATCGACAGCCATTTCTGTCTTAGTGATGAACCACCAACCCTTTATTTCTTGAAGAGTGAAGCATTTAAAAAAAAAAAAAAGAAGAAGTTGGAATTAAAAGCCCTTCACTATCACGGAGTCAGCAAGAGTCCCGTGGTGCAATCCATCAGCACAAATGAGACAACAGTCTAACCAGTCCTGCGGTTGTGGTTGTGGTTGTTTTTAAAGGGGATACAAAACGGGATCCCAGTTTTACTTCTGAGGGGAAGTTGCAGAGGGTGGCTAAGGAAAAAGCAGCACGAGATTAAAAAAACGAATAACACTCTGTCCTATTGACTCATTAAGGAAATGGCTCTCTAGAATGAACCGTATTTGAGTACCGTATTTTTCAGACTATAAGACGCACCGGAGTATAAGACCCACCTACATTTCTAGGGGAGGAAAACAAGAAAAAATATCTGCCTTTGTCCATTTGCCACCATCCATTCACCACAGCCCGTTCGCCATGGCCCATTCGCCACCGCCTGTTCGCCATGGCTCATTCGCCGCCGCCTGTTCGCCGCCGCCGTGACCCATTCGTCGCGGCCCATTCACCAACACCGATCCGTGCCACCTAGAACTGGCCAAAAATGCAATGCGTGGAGGCCAGAAATGTGATACACGTGGAGCCCGAAAACAGCCGAATGGTGGGGGCCAGCGGGTGGGCGGGGCTTCGGCAACATTCGGTCTATAAAACGCACCGCAATTTTCACCCACTTTTAGGGGGAGAAAAGATACATCTTATACTCTGAAAAGTATGGCATGTCTAACGTGGAGCACTCTAACGCTGAGCAATTAAGAACAGTCCAATGCAAGATTGACCTACTGGCTCTGCTGGCCACGGACGTTTATCTTTTAAAAAAAAAAGTTTCCATCAGCATAAATCTCAAATCTTTCTCCCTCCCCATTAACGGTTACCCTTTATGGACAATAAAGCCAGCATTTGGAAATAACTTTTTTTTTTTTTGAGCTGGGTCAAACGGAAGCAGGGCAGTTTGTGTTGGGTCTGTATTTATGAGGTCGTAAATCTGAATCAGATTTATCTCATATGCATGCTGCGTTTTACGGAAATGGAGAGAGCAATTATTACCGAGGTCTTTTCTGGGAAATATTGGAGGGGGTTTTTTTTTGTCTTGGAGCATCAGCATCCCAAACCCTTCAAAGCCTGCAAATGAATTTTCCTGTGTTTATTGCCGAATTTATAGCATGGGGGAGGGGGGGTTATTTACTTATTGGGTAAATTTATACAGTGGGCACCCAGCCTCTTCGAATAATTCCTGCGACAGGGAGAAACATGAGGCCCAATTTATTTGTACAGGTAGTTGTTTTGACCCAGCTCCCCAAACATGGCAAACCCTCTGATATGAATTCAAAAGATTCCTTTATTAGGAATGCCGGCAGCCCCGGCAAAAAGCTTCTCTCACAGGCTAACAAGTCCATCCATCCGGAAGATGAATAGTTGTCTGCCACACTTATTCATCTCTGCCCCCTGTCTTTTATCCCCAGAGCTAGGATGGGACCTCGCTAGCAGCAGTGGCTCTTCTGTCCCAAGGACCAGCCCATAGATTTCCACTGCTCTCCTCTCCTCTGCCTTCTGCGCATCTATGCGTCAGGCACTGGTCCCAACTGTTCCTCCTCATCCTCATCAGCCACCTCCAGACCTGGGGGCTGTTGACTCTCCATCTGAGGGCTGACGGATGGCCCAAGCTCCGCCTCCCCCCCCCTCTCTCTCTCTCTGCCAGTTCCATTCCCTCTTCCCCCTCGGAGCTCCCAGGTTGCCCTGATGCTGACCCTGACTCCTACCATTCCTACTCCTCCTCTGATTCAGCTGCTGGAGAGGCTGGCAGTCCACAGGCCACAACAGTAGTCCTCGATTTACAACAGATTGTAAAATACAAATTGACTTAATGCCCTTTTTTTGCACTTTGCAACATCCCTATGGTCATGTGATCAAAATTCTTTCCTAGGGAGTCAGCTGTAGCCAGTCTGACAATACCCTTGTGTCAAATGAGAGTTTTGTTGGGGTTTTGTGAAACCCTCAGAGGAATTCTCGAACAGACCCTTGAAATAAAATAGCGAAGGCTTAAAGCAGGGGTGGAATCCAACAGGTTCTGATTTTGAGTAGTTCAAAGAACCAGCAAATACCACCTCTGGCTGGCCCCAGAGTGGGGTGGGAAAGGAGATTTTGCAATATGCTTCCCCCAGGAGTGGGGAGGGAATGGGGATTTTGCAGTATCCTTCCCTTGCAGTGGGGTGGGAATGAGATTTTGCAGTATCCTTCCCCTGGAGTGGAGAGGAAATGGGGATTTTGCAGTATCCTTCCCCCAGGAGTGGAGAGGGAATGGGGATTTTGCAGTATCCTTCCCCTGGAGTGGGGAGGGAATGGAGATTTTGCAGTATCCTTCCCCCAGGAATGGAGAGGGAATGGGGATTTTGCAGTATCCTTCCCCCAGGAGAGGGGAGAGAACAGGTATTTTGCAGTATCCTTCCCCTGGAGTGGGGTGGGAATGGAGATTTTGCAGTATCTTTCCCCAGGAGTGGGGAGGGAATGGGGATTTTGCAGTATCCTTCCCGTGCCACGCCCACCAAGCCACAACCACCAAGCCATGCCCACAGAACCGGTAGTAAAATGATTTGGATTTCACCCCTGGCTCAAAGCATGCGGCTGAGTCTCCATTCAACTCAGCAACGGTGAATCTGTTTGGCTATCCCATTCCATTCGTAAATAAAAAAAATGACTCAGATGTGTGAGTTTGATCACTCTGGACATTCAAATCAATTTGGCAAAGAATAGAACATGTGTCGAGGCTGACTTGTAACGCACCTCTCCACTCGCAACTGGACAACGGAAATGAAGGGAGGGGGAGGGAAAGGAATGCTTGGAAGGTATTGGGAACTGGGAGGGAGACGAGGAGGGATTTTTTTGTGAGCCCACTTGCAGCCTGAGAAAATCCTGACACTTTGAGGCTGTGTGATGGGAACCTTCTGAAGGCACAGACGGTTCCCCCAAAATAACAGGAACGCGTTGGATTGTTGGACAATGGGGGTGCCTGTATCTAGAGGTACAAAAAAGTCAAAACACAAAACTATTACCCTGTTTCCCCCAAAATAAGACATCCCCTGATAATAAGCCCAATCGGGCTTTTGAGCGCATGGCAATAAGGCCAAGTGCTTATTTCAGGATTCAAAAAAAATATAAGGCAGGGTCTTATTTTCGGGAAAACACGGTAGTAATGAAGTGGAGGTACCAACTGACATTTGCAAGTTGTTGTGACAGATTTAATAGCAATAGCAATAGCACTTAGACTTATATACTGCCTTACTGTGCTTTACTGTCCTCTCTAAGTGGTTTACAAAGTCAGCCTCTTGTCCCTAACAATCTGGATCCTCATTTTACTGACCTTGGAAGGACAGAAGGCTGAATCAACCTTGAGCCAGTCAGGATTGAACTGCTGACAGTGGGCAGAATTAGCCTGCAATACTGCATTCTAACCACTGCGGAAGGGAGGGAGGGAGGGAGGGAGGGAGGGAGGGAGGGAAAGGAAGAGCAATAGCAGTAGCACTTAGACTTATATATCGCTTTACAGTGCTTTACTGTCCTCTCTAAGCGGTTTACAGAGTCAGCCTCTTGCCCCCAACAATCTGGGTCCTCATTTTACTGACCTCGGAAGGATGGGAGGCTGCGTTAATCTTGAGCCTGGTGCGATTTGAACAGCCAAATTGCAGGCAGCCGGCAATCAGCAGAAGCAGCCTGCAGTTCTGCATTCTAACCACTGCACCACGGCGGCTCCTAACCTCATAATAACCTTTTTGGTAGCTACCAACTCATGTTCATGACTTGTAGAAGGACATCAGTAATCTTCTCATCAGAGAGTCCAGTAAGGTTTCTGACAGTTGGGGTGCTGAGTGCCAGGTAACACCAAGGGCATCTTTTAAGACCCTGTCGTTTCTAAATCTCAACTCTTAGGGGACATCTGGATGAGAAGAACCCGAGAAGGTTCGGAGTATGTGTATTTATGAAAGAGAAATTTACTCGGGACTATGTAGATGTTCATTGTACTCCTGCTGTAGGAGACCAGCTGTTGCGGCCAAACAGATCATTGGAGTCCTCTAACCAGGTTCATATCCCTTGATGGACTTATTAGAAATGTCAATTTCTTGTGACACTTCTTCATGTCAATGACTGTCTACTTTGATCTTCTGCTCATCCAAAAATTTTTAGGCTCTCCGCCCATTTGTTCCATTGTATTTAAATTCCTGTTGTTGTTGTTGTTGTTGTTGTTGTTGGGGTTGGGTTTTTTTTGGTTTTTTTAAACTGTTAAATAAACTCGTCTTAGCTTCTCAAATCTTGAGCCTCCGGTGCTCATTTATCAGCCCGATGGCTACAAAAGGAAATGTCTAAAAGTAATCAATATAGCAGATGGATGTGAGCTGATGGATGCAAGTCGCGGATTTAATATCCCAACCTGTCACAAAAGCACTGTTTATCGTAGAAGTGTAAGAAAAACTCTTTTGGCGAAAAGTAGCTCTCTTAACCAACCTGGCCCATCAACGCCATCTTCCAAAAAATTGTAAATGGGAAAACCAACTGTACAGCATTTCCAGGACAATGTGTGAGGTCTACAGTTGATAGTAAGGAGAGTTTTCCAAGCAGAGTCTAAATTCAGGTGTACGAACTCCTTCAGAGCAGAGAAACATGTTTATGGTGGAATGAGGGTATTCACTGGAGAAGGCGATTATGTCTGGAAGGGTTCGCGGTAAAAGGAAACCAGGCGGCCAAAGATTACGGATTAACAGAGTTGGAAGGGATCTTGTAAGTCATCTACTCCAACCCCCTGCCCAAGCAGGAGATCCTACACCATTTCTGACAAATGGCAGTTCAGTCTCTTCTTGAAAGCCTCCTGTGGTGAAGCTCCCACAACTTCTGAAGGCAACTTCTGTTCCATGGGTTGATTGTTCTCACTGTCAGAAAATTCCTCCTCATTTCCAGGTTGAATTTCTCCTTGATCAGTTTCCATCCATTATTCCTTGTCTAGCCTTTGGGTGCTTTGGAGAATAGCTTGACCCCCTTCCTCCTCTCTGTGGCAGCCCCTCAGATATTGGAAGACTGCTATCCTGTGTCCCCTGCTCCTTCTCTTCACTAGACTAGCCAGGCCTAGTTCCTGCAACCATTCACCATATGTTTTAGTCTCCAGTCTCCTCATCATCCTGGTTGCTCTTCTCTGCATTCTTTCTAGAGTCTAAACATCTTTTTTATAGTGTGGTGATCAAAACTGGATGCAGTACTCTAGGTGTGGTCTTACTAAAGCTTTATAGAGTGGTATTAGCACCTCCCTTGATCTTGATTGTACAGTGAAGACAGTGGCTGGACACCATCAAAGATTTACATCAACCACAGCAGAGAAAAAGAGAAAGAAGTAGTGCCAGGTTGGAAGATGTAGAGAGACCTGGTCCATAGAATCATCAAGAGGTGGACCCAGGTCAATGGATATCATCATCACCACCACCATCATCATCATTATCATCCTCATCATCAAAGATTAATGGGAAATGACCTGAACTTTATCATCTGATGTCCACCCACTTCTTCTAAAGCAAGGGGCTTCCATGGAACACTGCAAGAAAAGAGGTGTCACTCTGAATGCATTGTCTTCCTCTCTTCTGGATTAAAAGCAGACATGCCTGAAAACTCCTAATAAAAGGGAATTTTTTTGTATGAAAAAAAAGTGGGGGGGAATGAATCTCTGGTTTGGGCAAAAAAGATGATAGAAAGGAGAGAATTATGTTGTAAACATAAAGAGGCAAATTTGTATTTATCACTGCTGCAAAGAAGATCTGAAGCTACTTATATCTCTCCGCCCCCTATTTGTGGGGTCCTCGATGTTCTCTGGTTGGTTGTTTTCTTGCAGATGTTTCATTATCAAAGTAGGTAACATTATCAGTGCTAGAAGGGAGGAGACTTGTGGAATGGAGGAAAAGGAAGGAGGAGGAGGAGGAGGAGGAGGGGGAGGAGGAAGAGGCCTGTGGGTCTGGGTGCTCTCTGAGCTTGGTTGTTTTCTTGTAGACGTTTCATGACCCAAACTAGGTAACACCATCAGTGCTAGAAGGGAGGAGGAGGAGTGGGGGGGGAGGACTGTGGATCTGGGTGCTTTCTGAGCTTGGTGGTTTTCTTGC
>WNWU01000060.1:4590308-4603123 GCA_012654045.1 Ptyas mucosa | reverse complement strand
GGAAGGAAGGAAGGAAGGAAGGAAAATAGCACTAGCAATAACACTTAGACTTATATACTGCTTCATAGTGCTTTTTCAGCCCTCTCTAAACATATAAATAACAGTGTACACAATTTCATTTCTACAAACTGTATTTTTTCTGTTTCCTCTTATTTATTGTTACATTTCTGCTCCTATATCTTCCTTATTTGATATCGTTTTTGTCTTTCAGGAAGCAGAGATCCTAAACACCGCCATCCTCACGGGAAAGACAGTGGCTGTGCCCGTTAAGGTGGTCTCGGTGGAAGAAGATGGAACAGTGACAGATCTTGTAGAGTCTGTGGAGTGCAGGTCCACAGACGAAGATGTGATTAAGGTACCATATTTTTCAGAATATAAGACGCACTTTAGTTTTTGGGGAGGAAAATAAGAAAAAACCTGATAGGCAGGTGGATTGGCCTCCCGGAATACCCCCAATCAGCTGTTCCCAGAGGTGAATTTTAGGAACAGGTTCGTTGGTTGTGAGCTCTGTGCCTTGCTTTTTTTTTTTTTTTTTTTTTGCTTTTTTCCTGCCTCTGAAACTTCTGAAACTCTGTTTCAGAAGAAACTTTTTCCTGCCTCTGAAAGCCTCCGAAACAGAGCTTCAAAAAAAAAAAAAAAAGCCTCTGAGGCTCTGTTTGGGGGCTGCTTTTCTGAAACTTCATTTCTGAGGCTTTTTTCAGCCTCTGAAATCTCTGTTTGAGAAGCTTGGCTATATTCGGAGTATAAGACGCACCCAGATTTTCACCCTCTTTTTTGGGGGGGAAAAGGTGCGTCTTGTACTCTGAAAAATACGGTAGGTGTTTGCACTGATGAGTTCTTAAAATCAATCCGTATAAACGGTGGGCTACTGCCAGTTCGAACCGGTATAAGTGAATCGGTAGTTGCAACCAGCAGCTGGGCCTGCCCCCCTCTCAACCCCCCTCTCACCTGCCTGGGCGCAATCCCATCCTATATTACTGTGTTGTTTGACACCAGACCCATGCGCATGTGTGAACGGCGTGTGAGCGAATTCCCATGTTTTGTGATGCTGCACATACGTGTGGATGGCATGTGCAAGCAAATTCTCGTGTTATGTGATGCTAGATGCATGTGTGTACGGCGTACACGAGCGAATTCCCGTGTTTTGTGACTCTGTACGCATGCGTCGACGGTGTGCACATGATCACATTTCCAGTGCTGGGAAAACCAGTTGTTATGGTATGTGACTCCCACCTCTGCGTATAAACCCCTGGCCCTCTTACCAAGATAGGTAAGTTTAAGACTAGCCCGTGTGATCTCATTTATAGCATCCGCGTTCCAAGTAATGCACCCATTGAAAGCAGAACTCCGAGGCTTCCGCAAAGAACAATTTATTGCAGGGGTGTCAAACTTGATTTCATTGAGGGCCACATCAAGGTTGTGTTTGACCTTGTGTGTGGACGTGGCTAGGGTGGGCATGGCCAGCTTGATGTCACTCGTGTCGGGGGTGCCTGTGGTGGCCGAGTGCTCTCATAGCGAAAACGGGCTCCAGAGCTCCGTTTTCGGCTGCAACGGCCTCCTGCAAACCTCTGCCAGTGAAAACAGAGATCGGGAGGGCCGCATGTGGCCCTCCCAAGCTCTGTTTTTGCTGGCAGAGGCACTGTGGGCCAGTCCTTTACTATTTCCAGGACAGATATAAGCACCCCATGGACCGGATCCAGCCTGTAAGCCTTGAGTTTGACACCCGTTATTTATTGGCTACATCATATTGGCACAACTGGTGAAAACTGACTCTAAAAGTTCCCACGTTTTTCACCAAGTTAAAAAGTGAAAGTTCCCCCTTCCCCCCCAGGTCATCAGTCACATTGTCCAATAAAGGTGTTGCCAGGTTGCTTGGTTACTCCACTTCTCCTCTTCTCAGCCACTGGTTGGAATGACCTTGGTTCCCACAAGAAAACATTTTATTTTGACGGCAAAGCCGAGCTATCTAATTTCCCTCTTCTCTTTCTCCCCCTCTGCCTTGTGGCAACATGAAGCCTCAAAGATGGCCTCAGCCAGGCTCACTTCAGGGTTGACATATAGTTTGTGGGGAAGACAAATCCAGGTGGAAATGTGAATAATGTTTACCTCCATCTTAAAAGTCATACTTGGTTGATCTTAGTTTCCCACTGCCCAGAAAATAGTAAGGCGTCCTTATCTTTTTCTCGGTATTGACTTATTTGAGTGTTATCCTGTTTCCCTGAAAATAAGACCCAACCAGAAAATAAGCCCTAGCATGATTTTTCAGGATGCTTTTAATGTAAGCCCTACTCGAAAAGTAAGCCCCAGTTAAGATCGTTCTCGTCAGCAGACGGAGGCATTTATTTAGTAATGTATTTCCCCCAAAATAAGACCTAACTAGAAAATAAGCCATAATGCATCTTTTGGAGCAAAAATTACTATAAGACCCAGTCTTTTTTAAAAAAATAATTTTTATTGTAGTTTTTCTTTTCCATAACTCTAGTACCTAGTCAAACAGACAGTGTCTTTTTTCTATACTTTGGATTAACACTTCATGTAATATATACATTATATATATATTTGTACATTTAATGTCAAGTCCTCAATTTCCTTGTGTATATTACCTCTTTTTATTTCTATTGTCTATCCACCTGTACCATTTTCCCCAAACCTCATAGTATTCCGAATCATCTTTTTCTTTTAATTCTAGGGTACGTTTATTCATTTCGGCACATTCATATATTTTCTGGATGATCAGATCCCTCTGGTGGTAAACTGCGTTCCTTCCAATATTGCGCAAATGTAATTCTTGCCGCTGTTAATATATGTAGGATTAGAGATCGTTTTTAAAAAAATCAAATTTAGTTTTTAGTATTCCCAGGAGAAATGTTTCTGGATTTAGGCCAATTTGACAATTTATTAGGTCTTGTAGCCAACCTTGTATCTTGGTCCAGTACTTTTTCACTTCAGGACATAGCCACCAGGCATGAAAGAAGGTACCTTGGTACTGGTTAATAAGACCCAGTCTTATTTGGAGGGAAACACGGTATCTTTTGGTGATCTTCTCCTCCAAAGTGCATCATTCCTTCTTGTCATCCTATTTGTGTCCAACGGTGCCCCAATAAGGTGTTCATAGAACACCTAGGTGTAAACAGGAAGGCATTTCTCTTGATCATCCCAAGAGGGTGAGAACAGAAGGTCCAACTCAAAATTGGATCGAGTTCGTCCTTCCTCGGGGCTGTGAAGTGAGATGACTCCCCGTGAGCCATGGCTTCATAAAGAAGATCTAGTAGTTAGTCTCAGGTGTTCTTTGAGTATCCCTCTCCTCGCAGAAATTCAAGGCGTTGAGCTTAAAGTAGCTGAAGGATGCCATTAACTGTCGCTTATTGCTATTTACTCTGGGTTGAAGAGCGTGCTCCACATTTTACCTCTGGAGCTTTCAGCAGTATTGACTGAAGAACATCTTGAGAGCTTCTTATCCTTTTCTGCTGGGTTGATTGATAAATAATAAGAGAACCTCTTCAACCCGTATCCAGAGTGCCTTGCTCTTTCTTCCTCCACATGCTCCCAGAAGCCTCTTCTTTGTCACTCGTCTGGGACATTATCGTTCTTTTTCCCTAGTTTAGCAATAGCACTTAGACTTATACACCACTTCACAGTGCTTTCACAGCCCTCGGTAAGCGATTTACAGAGTCAGCATATTGCGCTCAACAATCTGGATCCTGATGGAAGACTGAGTCAACCTTGAGCTGGTCAGGATCAAGTTGCTGGCAGAGGGAGGGAGGGAGGAAGGAAGGAAGGAAGGAAGGAAAGGAAGAACAATAGGAATAGCACTAAGACTTATATACTACTTCACAGTGCTTTACAGCCCTTTCTAAGCAATTTACAGAGTCAGCCTCTTGCTCACAACAATCTGGGTCCTCCTTTTACTGTCCTCAGAAGGAAGGAAGGCTGAGTCAACCTTGAGCCGGCCAGGATCAAACTGCTGATAGTGGGAGGAAGGGAGGGAGGGAGGGAGGGAGGGAGGGGGGGGGGGAGGGAGGGAGGAAGGAAGGAAGGAAGGAAGGAAGGAAGGAAGGAAGGGAAGAACAATAGCAGTAGCACATAGACTTATATACCGCTTCACAATACTTTACAGCCCTCTTTAAGTGGTTTGCAGAGTCAGCCTCTTGCCCCCAACAATCTGGGTCCTCATTTTACCCACCTCAGAAAGATGGAAGGCCGAGTCAACCTTGAGCCTGGTGAGATTCGATCTGCCAAACTGCTGGCAGCCGGTGATCAGCAGAAGTAGCCTGCAATACTGCACTCTAACCACTGCACCACCACGTTTGAGAAGTTAGAGAAGAAGCGCCCAATTCCAAGTCTGTCAAGGGCTGATAGCCCGATGGGTTGGTTCTCTTCTGGAGACACACTTTGTGTCTGCAAAGCCAGTTGTCATTGATTGCGTGGAGAAAAGCTAGGAGCCTTGCAAGCAAGCAAGAGACGGAAGAAATGACGATTGCCATCTTCGTTAGCTGAATATTTCCCGCTTGGACTGTTCAGGGTCATTTTTATCGGAGTTTCTTGCAAAATTCAAATCCAGAAGCACACACAGATAACTGATTCAGCTGGATTTATTAACTTCTTTATATACACAATAATACACGAAGATAAATGCACAATACCAATATAGATTCTTCTTTCAACGTGGTAGAAGTTACAGGCAGAACACAAGGCAGGAGAGAACAGTTCATTTCATTTCAGCAGAGCAGATTGCATGCACAGACTGCTTAGTTTCAGTTTCAATTCTCTGCACAGACTCAGAAGCTGCAGACTAAGACACACCCTGGCTCCAGTCTGTCTCAGCTCCCAATTGGCTGACTTAGTTGCTATGCCTATTCATTGGCTGACCTTGCTACCATGTCTCTGCCAGTTCATGAATAATCTGACAATTTTGGCATCTCTGGGAACTGAAGGGCGGAGCTTCCCTCTAATGGCCTTTTTGGCAGTATTGTCAGTCGGCCGTCATCGTCTCTTGACATCTCACAAAATTGGAGATTTCTGAAGCTGGTGGCTGCTGGAGTTGCTTGGAGCTTTTGATGGAGCCAAAAGGCTTACCAGTGACAGCCAATTAGCAATCCTGCGAATGGGGTTTAGATCAGCTTAGATCTCAGGAGCCAGCAAGGAAAAAGAGGTGGCAGGTGTCCTCACAGAGAAAAAGACCACGCGGTCCACCTCCTGTGAAATAGCGAGCTTCAGAACATTCCTGGCCTCCTGGAAGAATGATTGAAGAGTCGGCTTTGGGGAAAGATCAAGAGAAGGGTCGGTTGAGTCGTTTTCCCAAAAGACATCTCCATTCCCCTGAAGGAGGAGGATGAACTGGAGAACAATAACTGTGCTATAAGGAAGTTTCGATAGAAGATCATATTTGTAGTTTGGGGTTGAACTGTGGGGTTCTTTTTGCTCTCTGAGCTTGGTAGTTTTCTTGCAGACGTTTCATGGCCAAGCTAGGTAACATCATCAGTGCTAGAGGGAGTGGAGTTTAAGGAGGAGGACGACGGTGGGGTCCTTGATGCTCTCTGAGCTTGGTAGTTTTCTTGCAGACGTTTCATGACCAAGCTAGGTAACATCATCAGTGCGAGAAGGGAGTGCGGTTTAATGGAGGAAGAAGAGGAGGAGAAGGACTGGGGGTCTTTTGAGTTTGGGGTTTTCTTGCAGACGTTTCGTGACCCAATGTGGTAACATCATCAGTGCTAGAAGGGAGTGGAGTTTAAGGAGGAGGACGACGGTGGGGTCCTTGATGTTCTCTGAGCTTGGTAGTTTTCTTGCAGACATTTCGTGACCAAGCTAGGTAACATCATCAGTGCTAGAAGGGAGTGGAGTTTGTGGAGAGGAGGAGGAGGAGGACTGTGGGGTCCTCGGTGATTTCTGAGCTTGGTTATTTTCTTGCAGACATTTCATTACCCAACTAGGTAACATCATCAGTGCTAGAAGGGAGCGAGATTTTTGGAGAGGAGGAGGAGGAGGTGGTGGTGATCGAAATACTAGACAACTGCAGTGTGGAAACATCACACACACACACACACACACAAACAAACACACAAACACACAAGAGGCGTATGTCCCCAGCCGACACCCTTTAGGAGCTTCTGCTGCATCTGAAGGCGGCCTGCCTGGTAGTCCTTGACTTACATCCGCAAAGGGGACCAGGATTCACATGGCTAATCAAGGTGGCCATTAAGGGACCCTCATCTACAAAGGAAGGTTTGGAGGAAACTCTTAGGAACCAGAGCTACTGTAAGAGGACAGCGTGTTTCAAAGTAGAGAAGGCTTGGTTCTCCAAACCTTCTGATTTCAGAACAGTGAGGACCTTAAGCTGAACCAGAATGGATAAAAAAATTAAAAAACAACTGGGGCAAGGAAGTCCCTGAGATAACCCTAGAAGTGTCCTCCGGGGCAGCATGAGTACATCCTTGAAGAGCGATGTTTGCTGAAAAGTAAACACAGTGAGATCCAGTCCTAACTTCTGCTTCCTGATTTAGATTGACCCTTGCAATTCTATTTAAGGGGAGGCTCTGAACATTTTATTTACACTGCCTTCAACCAACTTCTATTTTCTGAATGTCCTCACAATCTCAGTTCTTGGCTGCGATTGTCAAAGGACTGTCTACCACCTGCTCTACGAAGCCTACGTTATTTATAGACTTGGTTCTTCTGTCGACTCTTAAGCTGTTTCACCAAGGGTACTATATCCGCCATTTATGGAGCAGAATGCTTTTTTTTTTTATTATTATTCAGCAGAAGTCAGTACAGCCAATAAATTCACATCTGGTTGTGAAGAATTCTTGGGGGTGGGACAGCTGTGCAACTTAATAGCAGGGATCCCCTCCCCTTTCTGGACCTATTTTTATTTCTTTAATACGTTTAGATGGCCTTTCATCTCATATACTGAGGGGGGGGGGATTTGAGATAGCTGGGATTTTGTAGCCAGAACAAAATACTTTCTCTTGGGAACCAAGGACATTCTCACACCTGGTCAGAGGAAGGAGGAGTGATGTCACCAGGCAACCAAACAGCAGTGTGATTGGACCATGTGACTGTTTTGAGAAAGTGACAAACTTTTACTTTTAATCAGGTGAGAACCATGGGAGCCTTCAGAGTCGGTTTTCACCAGATCTGTGCCAATATGATATATCCGATCAAGCTATTCTTTGAGGAATCTACCTGCCTCGGAGTTTTTGCTTGCTATGGGTCTATTACTTGGAACCCTGACATACATGTTGTTGGGCAGCCAACAATTAGAATTAAAACACCATCTATCATTATAAAAATAAATCTTATAGCAAGTGAGAACATTGACTGCATCCCACAGTCAACAAAGCCTAGAAACGAGTTCACCCGTGCCATTGGAGACCCAACCTTGATAGTGGAACCAAATTCTGAATGTCTTGCAAAAGGCCAGTGTAAGGACCAGCTTCTCTCCCCCCGCCCCCCACTTCCAAGAAAGTACGAACTCTTGAGAACTTTGAATTTCGAAAGGAACCTTTTATTGAAAGGGATGAAAGCAAGTCAAAACTCAAAGCAGGCTCTGGGGTCCTTCAGGGCATGCAGTTCAGGATAAAGGAAATTAGGAACCCCCTCCCCACCTTCCGATGTGGATCCCAACCAATCCACCGGTGTGAAGATGAATTGTACCAGCCTCTCTGAGAAACAGATATGAAGAGCTTCTCAGGGTCATTTTACAATCCACTCATTTCCCCCTCCCTCCCTTTTCATTTCCCGAGGTGTGAGAATTCTCCAGGCATTCCTGGCGCCAGGCAACGGTTATAAATCAGATTAAAGTTTATACAAAGAGGACCAGGCAAGAAATTGGATACTTAGGACACATAGGAAAAGAACTAAATGTGACAACTCCAAATTCCACCACCACCCCTTCTTCCACGAAGAATGGCAGATACACAGATCTGACAGCCAGCAGGATTGGAGCAAGTCTGATCTCTGGGGAGGTGATGCCGCTCTCCCAAAGGATTTCTGCTCCAGCACGCCCTCAAGGTGGGAACCATATGGATCTTCTGAGGGATCTTATTTTATTTATTGACAGGACTTGATAGGGCCATCTAACTCATCCGATGACTCTAGGCAGCTGACACCAATCCATAAAACATGCTCTACTTTCAGGCTCAATGTCCCTGGGGATGCCTTGTGTCCCAGTTTTGTCATCTGGTTTTCACGGAAGTTCATCACCGTGTAAGTGACATAAAAGATCTTGTCTGTGAGAAGGAAATCAACCCAGAAGTCTTCTGAAGGGTGAGAGCCAGCTGGCTGCTGAACATCTGGGTAAAATCCTAAACTGCATTAACAGAGGGATACAATCAAGATCAAGGGAGGTACTAATACCACTCTATAAAGCCCTAGTAAGACCACACCTAGAATCCTGCATCCAGTTTTGGTCACTACACTATAAAACAGATGTTGAGACTCTAGAAAAAGTGCAGAGAAGAGCAACCAAGATGATTAGGGGACTGTAGGCTAAAATATACGATGAACGGTTACAGGAACTGGGCATGGCTAGTCTAGTGAAGAGAAGGACCAGGGGAGACAGATAGCCATCTTCCAATATTTGAGGGGCTGCCACAGAGAGGAGCAGGTCAAACTATTCTCCAAAGCAACCGAAGGCCAGACAAGGAATAATGGATGGAAACTGATCAAGGAGAGATTCAACCTGGAAATAAGGAGACATTTCCTGACAGTGAGAACAATCAACCAGTGGAACAGAAGTTGCCTTCGGAAGTTGTAGGAACTTCATCACTTGAGACTTTCAAGAAAAGATTGGACTGCCATTTGTCAGGAATGGTGTGGGGTCTCCTGCTTGGGTAGGGGAGTTGGACTAGATGACCTACAAGGTCCCTTTCCAACTCTGTTAATCTGAATCAAGTTTTCTGAATGCAGGCGATGAGTCTTGCTTGTTGTTGTTCCTTTTCCAACCGTTGGGTTGTCTTTCAGATGCCTATTGTTGTTGTTGCGACACTGAGCCTTCCCTCGAGTAAAGGATATCTCTGCCTTCTTGTTCACGGATCAGATTTGTCTCCAGGTCTGCTAATACCCTCCAGCTGAGTTGGCTGTTAGAAGGAAACGACCACAAGCAAAAGACAATCTACCCACTCTACTTCTCCCTGTTGCATTATTGTTCACGGACTCCCATAAACATCCAGTAATAAGGACCCGGCGTGTTTTGAGTTCATAAATATGAAGTGGCAGTCCCTGCCTCAATCTACCCAGATGTTATTACTGGATAAAATATGAATAATAGAGGAAATTGGAAGAGAGGACGCGGCAATAGAAGGGAGCGTTGACATGAAGATATATCATGAAAGGGAGATGGGATTTAATACCAGATATGAAATTCAGGAGCTGAAGGTGTTAGAAGAAGAAGAACGGGCGGGGGGAAGAGGGATGGGGAGCAGAAGATAATCTCCTCCTCGTCTGTCAAGGAATCCCTTGGGCTGAACAAAGCACAGACAGTGTTCCTCAGACTAGATAAAGCCTGTTTAAAATTGTATGAATACTAAACACCCCTTTTGGGGAGCATACAATCGAGGGGGAAAGAAGGGGGGGGGGGGGGGAGAAGAATAGCAAAGAATGAGAGCCGATCCGCTCCCCTGGTTTATTCTGGGTCCATTGCAAGTCGTCCCAGGGATACATAATTTGGGGGCAGAAGGGAAGGCCTTGAGGAAGGGACCACGTAATCAAATGCTGTTTGGAAAGGGGGCATATAGGGAGTCCTCAGCGTACGACCACAATTGAGCCCAAAATTTATGTTGCTAAGTGTTAGCTCAGTGGCTAAGATGCTGAGCTTGTCGATCAAAAGGTAGGCAGTTCAGCGGTTCGAATCCCTAGCGCCGCATAATGGGGTGAGCTCCCGCGACTTGTCCCAGCTTCTGCCAACCTAGCTGTTCGAAAGCACGTTACAAAAAAATGCAAGTAGAAAAATAGGGACCACCTTTGGTGGGAAGGGAACAGCGTTCCGTGCGCCTTTGGCGTTGAGTCATGCCGGCCACATGACCATGGAGACATCTTCAGACAGTGCTGGCTCCTTGGTTTTGAAACAGAGATGAACACCGCCCCCTAGAGTCAGGAACCACTAGCACGTATGTGCAAGGGGAACCTTTACCTTTACCTTAAGTAAGAAGTGAGATGACTTTTGCCTCATTTTTTGACTTTTCTCGCCATATTTGTTAAGGGAATCACTGCAGTTATTAAGTTAATAACGTGATTGTTAAGTGAATCTGGCTTCCCCATGGACGTTGCTCATCAGAAACTGGCCAAAGGGGATCACGTGACCCCGGAACGCTGCGACCGTCATAACTATGAACCAGTTGTCAAGCGTCCGAATGTAAATCACGTGACCACGGGGAAGCTGCAACGGTCATAAGTGTGAAAAATGGTCATATGTCCTTTTTTCAGTGCTGTTGTAACTTCAAATGGTCACTAAATGAACTCTTGTAATTCAAGGAGTCCCTGGTCAAGGGGCTTGACCTGTCCATGTTGGTGGGAGTTTCTTGGTGGCTCCTTGATGAGGCTAAATTCATTTTGTGCTTGATTTCTCATCTGAATTGGTATCTATTGATGATAGATAGATAGATAGATAGATAGATAGATAGATAGATAGATAGATAGATGGACAGACATGATAGACATAAATAAAAAGAGAGAGAGAGAGAAGCTGGATGGATGGATAGATAGAGACACATTAAGTAGGTAGGTAGGTAGATAGTAGATGGGTAGACAGGTAGACAGACAGATAGATAGTTGATAAAAATAGATGATTGATAGGCAGATCAATGATGGATGGATGTAGAGAGAGAGAGAGATAGATAGATAGATAGATAGATAGATAGATAGATAGATAGATAGAAAGATAGATAGAAGATGGATGGATAGAGACAGATTAGGTAGGTAGGTAGGTAGGTAGTAGATGAGTAGACAGAGAGAGAGAGAGACTTAGACAGAAAGATAGATAGTTGATAGAAATAGATGATTGATTGATAGGCAGATTGATGATAGATAGATTAGATTAGATTAGATTAACAGAGTTGGAAGGGACCTTGTAAGTAATCTAGTCCAGATCCCCGCCCAAGAAGGAGACCCTACACCATTTCTGACAGATAGCTGTCCAGTTTCTTCTTGAAAGCCTCCAGTGATGAAGCTCCCACAACTTCCGAAGGCAACTTCTGTTCCACTGATTGATCGCTCTCATTTCCTTTAGGATTAGGATTGACTGATTGGGTCTTGCCTTCAAGGGAACCTCAAGAGTCTTGCAATTCAAAAGCATCAATTCTTCGGCGCTGAGCCTTCCTTGTGGTCCAACTCTCACGGCCGCCATCTATTTACTTAGCCAACATTTGATGTCACAGAAGAGCTTTCACACTTCCCACTCAGTGCTCTGTCCTCCTCCTTACAGAAAGCAAATTTAGCAACATTCCCGTGCCAGAATATTTTTTTTTGCCCTGTGGGGAAAAAAATACTGCCCACTTCTCTCTTGTTCCTGAATTGCCTTTTTTTATGCAGCCTGGTAACAGTAACAGAGTTGGAAGGGACCTTGGAGGTCATCTAATCCAACCCCATGCTCACGCAGGAGACCAGTACTAGGGATTCAAACCGCCAAACTGCTGATCTTTCTGACCGACAAGCTCAGTGTCTTAGCCACTGGTGAGCAGATCTAAGATCCCTCTTTCTGATCAAGAGCCACAATAGTCCAGAATATTTCTCTCTTTTTAGATCTTCTCTGACCTCCTGAACAGTAGCCGAAGTTTGCTCTGACGCTACGGTTCTTTGGCATTTAATTCGGCAGCTACTTTCACGATGGTTCTGCTTAGATGTGTATCTTGCTGTATTAGATCTTTCTTCTATTTTTAACGTTGCACGTTCAAGTATTTTTAGCCTCCATCTGTAAAGAAAGAAGAAGGGAAAGGATTTGAAAGAAGGGATGGAAAAACCTTCAGGGCAGTCACTGACCATTGGACAGGAGGAAGGGCAGAATACGGTTGTCGTTAGAGAAAAAAAGAAGACAGTTTTTAATTATTATTTTTTTTCTGAAACTGGAGAAAATTCAGTGGCTTTTTCCTTCTCTTGGAGTAACAACAATTTCACGAATGAAATCAGGAACCAAGGATCCGAATGTCATTGCCCAACAGAGAACATAGAATAACAGAGTTGGAAGAGACTTTGGAGGTCTTCTAGTCCAACTCCCTGTTTTAAGCAGGAGATCCTTTATTATCCCGGACAAATAGCTGTCCAATCTCTTCTTGAAAACCTTCCAGAGATATGTTATGGGTGCTGCGCAAAGAAGAGGGACTCAAGCTATTCTCCAAATCGCCTGAAGGCAGGACACGAAACAATGGATGGAAACTAATCGAGGACAGAAGCAACCTAAAACTAAGGAGGAATTTTCTGACAGTGAGGACAATTAACCAGTGGCACAACTTGCCTCCAGAAGTTGTGGGTGCTCCAACACTGGAGGTTTTTAAGAAGAGACTGGGCATCCACTTGTCTGAAATGGTATAGGGCCGTGATGGCGAAACTGTGGCACGCAGAGCCCTCTATGCGGGCACACCAGCCGTCGTCCCAGACCAGCTCCGCCGCGTATGCTGCGCATGGGCAGAGGGTGGGGCGCATGCGGGGGACGGGTGCATGCATGAGCCGGTGTGCGAAGTGCATGCACGGGGTGCAGGACAAATGCACAGGGGGCGCTTGCATTGCATCTTGGGGGTTTGTGTGTGCCCCCCTGTGCCCTGTTTTAGGCCTGGAATGTAAGATAAGATAAGATAAGATAAGATAAGATAAGATAAGATAAGATA
>WNWU01000060.1:4541822-4559608 GCA_012654045.1 Ptyas mucosa | reverse complement strand
TGTCTCAGCCCAGTAGTTGGGGACCATATTTGGAATGGGACCAGCTCTAGCTTTTGGAGTGATGCTTCGCTTCTGAACATCCCAAATGTGCCTTATTGCCCACTGTAAGGATGGAGTGGAAGTGTCTTTGGCTTTAGGGTCCTTCTCGGTTTCTTTCCTTCTTCTTTTTCTCATTTTCCCAGCGTTCAGTTCATTTTGCTCCATGTCTGCATTAGGGACCCTTGGTTCTCTCTGAGCTTGGTGGTTTTCTTGCAGACATTTGTTCTGTCCTAGCTACAGACCCCAAAGAACGCAGCACACACAAAGTCTGTACAAACCTTAGTTTACTAAATTAAATCAGTCTTTTTCAAACCAAGGCTGTTAATTAACTTTCTTAACAGCCTACAAGAATCCAAAGAATAAATAATCGTAATCTTACTAGGGTTGGCAGAAAGCCCAGAAGCAATTTGCAGAGAACTAAGATCAAGACATGAAGGAGAGTGAACGAAGTTGTTCCCTGCAAATTGCCTCAGTCGTCGTCCTTCCTTAAATAGGCTAAGGGAGTGGCCAATTAGCTCCAAGCCTTACTCTTGAGGAGACCTCCTCCTGAGGAGCCACTCCTGCCTTTTGGCAGCTCTGCACGCCTGTGCATCGAGAAGAGGCTCCTCCTCTTCATCCTCTTCACTTATGGGAGCTTCTGGAGGTTCTGAAGGCCCTGGCTGAATCCCTGCCTCTGGCACCACATCTTCTCCAGCCTCCTCATTGTCTGACTCGAGCGCCAACTGCACAGGCAGCACCCACACCAGCCTCCTCATTGTCGGAATCAGTTACTAGCTGCACAGGTTGCGTACGGGCTACAACAACATTTCATTATTCAAACTAGGTCACACCGTCATGTTTGGGTCATGGAACATCTGCAAGAAGCCCACCAAGCTCAGACAGAACCAAGGACCCACAGTTAATCATCCTCCTCCTCCTCCTCCTCCTCCTCCTCCTCCTCCTCCTTTCTGCAAACCCCACTCCCTTCTAGCACTGATGATATTCCCTAATTGGGTCAAGAAATGTATGCAAGAAAACAACCAAGCTCAGAGAGCACCAAAGACCGCGCATTTCAACCCTGAGCTACAAATATTCTCCTTTTATGAGGTCTGCATTAGTTTATCTTAAAAACAACAACAACAACAACAACAACAACAACCGAACACCATCGTTTAGCTCAGTTGCCGCAGGATGTTCAGGGACAATTGGAGAAGAAAAATGGAAAGGAAAGAAGGGACATCTGAACAAAAATACTGTAACTTTAAGGGCTGTTGGAGATGCAGCTTCTTACTTGGTCCCAGAGGGACATCATTATTGCCAACAGGGAAGTTAAAAATGAAGTGCCCAACATTTTTTATTGTATATGAAAATATATAAAACGATGCCCAACATTATTTATATTTAAAAAAATGTTGGGCACTTCATTTTTAACTTCCCTGTTGGCAATAATAATATATATTCCATATATATATAAAATGTATAAAATGGTTTGTCGTGAATATGACTGCTTGAGGGCTCCTGGATTGGAGCTGAAAGGCAAAAGGAATGCAGTTTGCTCCCTCCCAAATGTTGGGGTAGACCAGGTGTCTTGATAGAAAAACACTTGATATATACACACAAACATACATACATACATACATACATACATACATACAAACAAACAAACAAACAAAACTTCTCTATATGGAAGTTATATATATACCGTATTTTTCAGAGTATAAGATGCACTTCCCTCCCCCTAAAGAGGGTGAAAATTTTGTGCATCTTACACACCAAATGTCCCACCTGCCGGCCCCCCCCACCCTTCAGCCTCTGCCTCCCAGAGATTTGCCTCCTTGCAGCAAACAGTAAACAGCCCGTTTCAGCTTCAGCACAACCTGATTAGCACAAGCAGCTGATTGTCAGGTTGGATGGGCCTCCCGACCATCAGCTGTTTCAGGCAATCAGGGATTGCCGTTGCCGATTGCCGCCTCCGCTTTCCCCATTTTTGGCCTCTGTTATTTGCTGTTTGCTTGCCAGGAGGCAAATTGCTGGGAGGCAGAGGCAGATTTTTTTCCCCCTTGTGCTAATCAGGCTGTGCTGAAACTGAAACTGAAACAGGCTGTTTGCTGTTTGCTGAAAAGAGGCAAATTGCTGGGAGGCAGAGGCAGATTTTTTTTTTCTTGTTTTCCTCCCCAAAAAAGATAGGTGCGTTTTATAATCCGGAGCGTCTTATAGTCTGAAAAATACAGTATATGATTGCAAGCCCCCAGAGTCATCTTGATGGTAAGACGGGCGCCCGATAAACTTTATAAATTAATAAATTAATAATTGACATGGTATCTCGGGTATTTCAAAAGTCTGCGGTCTGCATTCTGACTGTATACAGGTTAGTCCTTGACTTACGACCACAGTTGAGCCCGAAATTTATGTTGCTAAATGAAACATTTCTTAAGGGAGATTTGGCCCATTCTACGACCTTTCCTGCCACTGTTGTTAATTGAATCTCTTACTAACACTAACCAGGTTAAGTAAACCTGGTTTCCCCACTTATTTTTCTGGTCAGAAGGTTGCAAAACATCATCATATGAGCCCGGGATAGTGTAACCATCATAAATCCAAGAGCCTTGGATAGTACAGTGGTCTAAACCCTGTTATTAACATCAGCTGCCTGCAATTATTGCAGGTTCGAATCTCACCAAGGCTCAAGGTTGACTCAGCCTTCCATCCTTTCTAAGGTAGGTAAATTGAGGACCCAGTTTGTGGGGGCAATAAGCTGACTTTGTATAAATATACAAAAGTATGAAGGCTATTGCTTAGCGCATTGTAAGCCGCCCTGAGTCTCCGGAGAAGGGCGGCATATAAATCAATTTTTTAAAAAAAAATAAATACGAACCAGTTACTAAGTGTCTGGATTGTGACCACATTACCATGGGAGATGCTGGAACGGCCATAAGTGTTAAAAACGGTCATAAGTCACTTTTTTCCAATGCTGTTGTAACTTTGAGCAGTCACTAAACAAACCGTTGTAAGTCGAGGACAACCTGTATGGGAAAAAAAACAACATTTTGGTGCGTTGGACCCAGTATTATTCTGTCTCCATTTCCCCCCCAAAATAGGAAGCCGTGATGAGTTGCTGGATCCAGTTCAGCGACGGAGCAGTTATGCCCTTAGATATCTACGACGCCAAGGACTTTTCTTTGGTGGCCACGTCTCTGGATGAGAAGGTGGTGTCCGTCCACCAGAGCCCCAAGTTTAAATGGCCTTTCCTCATGGCCGAGTCAGAAGGACAGGGCCTGTTGGTGAAAGTGGAGCTGGTGATCAGCGAATCATGCCAGAAGTCCAAAAGGAAGAGTGTCCTAGCAGTGGGTACCGGGAACATCAAGGTGAAGTTTGGTCAGAATGACACGGTCCCCAACCCAAGCGACAGCAAGCATGGCAGAGACGGGGTCCGTCTGGAGAACCGGACCACTGATCGTCGTCAGAAGACAAGCCTGCAGGAGAGATCACGCCCAGAGCGGCCTTACTACAGCTCCTCCATGGGACATGAAGAAACCAGGACAACCAGCACTCAGAAGTCCATCCTGAGTAAGAAGGAAGACCGAGAGAGCCTCCTAGACGACGACGGTCATATGCAAAATCTCCCAATAGACTTCACCAGTTTTCCAGCTCAGGTAGACCTGCCCAGGAGCAATGGAGATTTGGAAGAGGACGATCCTGATGAGACACCCAGGGGCTTGAGTGACTTGGAAATCGGGATGTATGCTTTGCTAGGTGTCTTCTGCTTGGCCATCTTGGTGTTCCTCATTAACTGCGTCACCTTCGCCTTGAAATACAGGCATAAGCAGGCTCCCTTTGAAGAGCAAGAAGGACTGAGGCATTCTCACGACTGGGTAGGACTGAGTAATAGAGCTGAGCTGCTGGAGAACCACCTCAATTTCTCCACCCAACAGGAGGAATGCATCACGGCCATTGACCGGAGCATGGATTTAGAAGAAAGCAAATATCTCCTTAGTGCCAATCCTCAGAAGAACCTCAACGGCCAAGTCTTCCGATCCACAGACTCTGTTACCTCCCCGGAAGGGAAGGAGCAGAAGAACGAACAAGCCACCTCGCCCACCTCCAAACGGAAACGTGTCCAATTTACCACTTTCACCACCATCTCTTCGGATGGTAGCTACCCAACGGTCAACTCCATTTTGAACAGCAGTGAGGACGATATCAAATGGGTTTGCCAAGACATGGACTTGGGGGAATGTAAAGAACTAAGGAACTACATGGAGCAGCTCCATGAAAAAGTGTAACAATACACCTGAAAAAGATTTTGTTCTCTTTCTTATCTCTTCTTTTTTTTCCCCCACTCACCTTTCTGCCTTTACGTTGAGATACCAGTCAAAGACGAGGAGCGTAGAGAGAGAGAAAAAAATAGAACTTGGTGCACAACCCAACTGTGGGTTGTTGGGTTTTCTAGAGTACGATCAAAATCCCAAAATAACAAAAATATATATCGAATGGGACTTGTAGAGAGGTGTTTGAAGCCAACACACAAGGGAAAATAAAAAAAAAAAATTAAATAAGGAAAAGTCAAATTAAGATCTCATTCTTTGAGCTGATCCTTCCAAATCAAGACCCAAAAAGTAAATCCAGATGCTTTCAAGCTGGTTAATTTTTCAGGTTTGTCATCTGGATCTTATGTTTGAGGGAGGGGGGGGGTGGGCGGGAGGGGCAGGAGGGAAAAGTGGAGAAGCTGAAGGCCGTATTTCAATCCACGCGAGATGGAGAACATCTGAGCAAACAAGGACCAGCAGAAACAAAATCGTAAGGTGGACTTACTTTGGTACTTCTAATTTCTCTTAATTCTCACCAGAAATAGCGCCAAAGAATGTGGAATGTATTTATCTATTTTCTTTCATTCTTTTTTTTTTGCAAAGAGGATTTACTAAGTGATTTAGTAGGAAAGATCGCAAAGCGAGCCTTCACCGAGGGGAATATAAAAGCTCCCCCTTTTTTAATTAAATAAAATTCTGTGGCCATTTGTCACATTCAGACTTGTGCTTAGGAATCCTTTTTATTTATTTTTTTCCCCCTTAGAATCGCAGCCGCTTTTTGGCAGCACGGAATTTTAAGGAGGCCTCCAAAATTGGAGAGCTCACCTCCTCCTCTCAGATTTGTCTTGTTCTGGTTCTGATCAGGTCCGCGTCCCACAGAAATCAAGACAGAATGTGTTTGTAAGTAAATAATTTGGCCCAGGAGGAAAGGTGGAAATGTCAAAACAAAACAAAACAGAACTGATAAAGATCTGGTTTTACAGGGCTCTCTGCAACAACATATCCGCTTGATTTTTTTTTCAAGTTTGGAGATGTGTTTCCTTGCTTCCTAACTCCTAAGATTCCTTTGGATCCATTCATGGGTCATCTCTGAAGGGTCCTTACGGACTTTGTCATGCCTCCTTCGGAGTCTGACTCTGAGATGAAAGACGGAAGAGAGCAGGAGAGTGGCTCCGTCGGCTGTGGAGGAAACTGGGGAAGGGCAGTCAGGCTGAGCAGAGCAGGGGAGAGGTAGAACAAGGGAGAGGGGGTTCAGATGAAGACCAAAACCCACCCGCTCCTCATCCTAGGGCACGCGGGGAAGAACGCAGAAGAGAGCAACGTGGGTTGTGTGGCTTACGAGTGAGGAAAGGTCCCCGATTCCCTTCACAAAGCACACCTGGGGATGGAGTTTAAAGGAGGGGCGTTTGCAGGGGTGAAATGCTCCCGGTTGGGACCGGCTCGGGCGAGTAGGTAGCGATGGCGGCGGGCAGTTCGGAGAACTGGTAGCAAAAATCCCTCCCCTTCCCCCCCTTAGCTTGCTTACTTTAGCTGCTGGTTGCAACTGAATCTCTCTGCCTGCTTGAATGCAAAGCAAAGCTGGCTGAGGAATTCTGGGAGTTGAAGTCCACAAGTCTTAAAGTTGCCAAGGTTGGAGACCCCTGTTCAATTGGGTAAGTTTTTTTCCCCCTTTGGGAGCTTTAAAAAAATAATTAATTGGGTTTTTTTTTAGTTGTTCTTTTTTAAGACCTAGCCATTTAAAGTTTAGGAAGTTTTAAATTTAGCTGCTTTTATATAAAAATAAAATAAAATAAAATAATATTTGTGCAGCTTTCTGAGATTAAGTGTGTTTCTGTAGTGTTTCACTCTAACTACACAAACCCACAAAATCTCACGAAGCTGTATGTGGAATTTTGTGTGTGTAAAGTGTGAAAGTTGGTTTTTTGTGGCAGTGTGAGGTTCCTGCTTGTTGTTGTAGGGGCCATTTTGGGTCTAGCACAGCTGCTGTTACATTGTGGGTGAGCCAGTTGTGTTGTGTTATGTTGTGTGTGTGTAAAGTGTGAAAGTTGGGGTTTTGGGTTTTTTGTGGCTGTGTGAGGTTCCTGCTTGTTGTTGCAGGGGCCATTTTGGGTCTAGCACAGCTGCTGGTACATTGTGGGTGAGCCAGTTGTGTTGTGTTATGTTGTGTGTGTGTAAAGTGTGAAAGTTGGTTTTTTGGGTTTTTTGTGGCTGTGTGAGGTTCCTGCTTGCTGTTGCAGGGGCCATTTTGGGTCTAGCACAGCTGCTGGTACATTGCGGGTGAGCCAGTTGTTTTGTGTTGTGTTTTGTAGGTTAAAAAAGGGCAAAGAAGTGACATTGACTTGGCCACCCCCACCTGACCAACAAGCCACGCCCTCCCAGTCACCTTACCACCAAGCCACGCCCACTAATTAAGCCACGCCCACAGAACCGGTAGCATTTTTTTTTTTTAAGATTTCACCCCTGGGCATTTGTCGCAAATAAACCCTGAATTAATCCGGTGTTGAGAGTTGTGACCTGCATTCCTGGCGTTTCCTCCTGACTGTTTGAATTACTGCCGTGCTACTGTGTGCCCATCCTGTGTTGCTGGGAGTATTCTTCCCATCTGGGATTCATTATTTTGCCCTGCTGGAGTGATTGATTGCAGCCATTCTGTTTACAGCATTTGGACTGGAAACCTATCTGCAGGTTTGTGGGAGAGCTTTTCACCAGGCCGTAAAAGGGACATTGGGGGGGGGGCAGAGTTGGGGCACATCTGGCTGTGTTGCCTTCGTGCCACGCCCCGGGTCATCACCGACTTCTTTGATGATCAGAGAAGGAAAGATTGACTGAACCTTCTCAAGCGCCTTTCTCTTTGCTCCTTTCTAACTCCCCATTTCGGAAACACCCCCCCCCTGCCATTTCAGATTGGGGGGGGGATTTGATAGGTGGAGTAGTTAGAAGACCTCACCACCATATCTCTGGGACATGAACAGGTCCGACTCAAAGCTCTGGTGGCTAAGCAGACTAAAGCAGTGTTATTAACTGTTATTAACATTCAGCTGCCTGCAATTACTGCAAGTTCGAATCCCACCAGGCTCAAGGTTGACTCAGCCTTCCATCCTTTCTAAGGTAGGTAAACTGAGGACCCGGTTTGTGGGGGCAAGAAGCTGACTTTGTATAAAATATACAAAAGTATGAAGGCTATTGCTTAATGCATTGTAAGCCGCCCTGAGTCTCCGGAGAAGGGCGGCATATAAATCAAATTAAAAAAAAAGCTAGGGATTTATGGACTTTCTCTGTAATTACCCGTATTTTTCAGACTATAAGACGCTCCGGACTATAAGATGGTGCATTTTTTGGTGTGGAAAACAAGAAAAAGAAATCTGCTTCTGCCTCCCAGCAATTTTGCCTCGTTGCAGCAAACAGCAAACAGCCTGTTTTATTTTCATTTTCGTTTTCAGTATAGCTTGATTAGCACAAGAAAAAAAAAACCCTGCTCCCAGCAATTTACCTCCTTGCAGCAAGCAGCAGAGGCCCGCGCAGCAATAGGCAATGGCAATCCCTGCAGCCTGAAACAGCTGAGAGTCGGGAGGCCGATCCAAAGGACAATCACCTTGTGCTAATGAGGCTGTGCTGAAGCTGAAATGGGCCGTTTCTTCTTGCTGCTTGCTGCAAGGAGGTAAATTGCTGGGAGGCAGAGGCCATAGGGTGGGGGCCAGTGGGTCGCCCCCTTTTACGAGGGAAAAAGGTGCGTCTTATACTCTGAAAAATACCGTAGATGTCAACTCTGGAGTTTGATAGGTATCCTTGTATTCAAGATAGAAACGATCAGGATTAGCTTCCAGCATTTTGGACGTTCCAAAATGGGAGAAGGTTGATGCTTCTCTATTGCTTCATAAAAATGTTGACTTCCCAGATACATTAGGTGATTGGTTTCCTATCTCGCATATATGCCTAGTGGATTTTTAACCACCAATGAAGGATTTGCACATATGAATGGAATCTAAAACAGGATGTAGACCAAAGCAAATGTTTCAGAAGTCCTAAGGAATCTCCAAGGTGCTTTTGCAAAAGGCAAAAGGCAACTGGACTGTTTTTTTTCCAAGAGAAAGAAAGAAAGAAAGAAAGAAGGAAGGAAGGAAGGAAGGAAGGAAGGAAGGAAAGAAAGAAAGGAAGGAAGGAAGGAAGGAAGGAAGGAAGGAAGGAAGGAAGGAAGGAAGGAAAGAAAGAAAGAAAGAAAGAAAGAAAGAAAAGAGGAGGATTTGGAAAAGAAGACAAGGAAGAAAGAAGAAGAAGAAGAAGAAGAAGAAGAAGAAGAAGAAGAAGAAGAAGAAGAAGAAGAAGAAGAAGAAGAAGAAGGAGATTTTGCTTCTCATCCAAGAAGCCTCATTAGTTCTGATGGTGTGGGGGGGATGGATATGTTCTGATAGGATGGAGGTGGTGGTAGGGATATTGAAGGATTGTGTTTCTTTGCAGTCATCTGGTCATTAGCACTCTCTCTGAGAGTTCTTGAGGCCACTTGGGGTGGGGGGTTATCTGTGTCCTTGGGGGTCACCTAAATCAGGGTGCAATTGGTTGTGGAATGTTCTTGGAACTGCTGCAAGATAGGTGGTGTCATATCGCTCCCCCTCAATTCTAACATCAATGGATTCTTGTACCCCACTTTCAAGCCAGCAGTCTTCTCTATCCAAAACGTGGAATTTGCTGTCTTCAAAATGTTTTTTTTCAAAGGCGGATGGACCACCCAATCTTGTATTGATGGGACAAGGTGAACTGATGAAACTTCTTGGTTAAGAAGCGAAACATTTTTTCCTCCTCCTTCTCCTCCTCTTAGTTTAGTCATCCTCCTCCTCCTCCTCCTTCCTCCTCCTCCTCCTAGTCATCGTCTTCTTCTTCTTCTCCTCGTCCTCCTCCTTCTTCTAGTTTAGCCCTCCTCCTCCTCTTCTTCCTTCTCCTCCTCCTATTCTCCTTCTCCTCCTTCTCCTTCTTCCTCTTCTTCCTCCTCCTCCTAGTCTTCTTCTTCTTCTTCTCCTCCTCCTCCTCCTTCTAGTTTAGCCCTCCTCCTCCTTTCTTCTTCCTTCTCCTCCTCCTCCTATTCTCCTTCTCCTCCTTCTCCTTCTCCTTCTTCCTCCTCCTCCTCCTCCTCCCTCCTCCTCCTAGTCTTCTTCTTCTTCTTTTCCTCCTCCTCCTCCTTCTAGTTTAGCCCTCCTCCTCCTCCTCCTTCTTCCTTCTCCTCCTCCTATTCTCCTTCTCCTTCTTCCTCTTCCTCCTCCTCCTCCTCCTCCTCCTCCTCCTCCTCCAGAAACCAACAGTCCCGTTGCCTTTTGAAAAAGTTCCTTTGAGAGAACAACGACCTGGATGACTGAGTATCTGCAGAGATTCTCCTAGGGAACCACCTTAATGCTTTAGAGAAAGGATCTCTCGAAACGGCAGTCTTTTCTTTTGGAGATTACTCACCCAAACCGCTAGTTAATCATCATCTGCACTGATCTGGGCAACGAACTCGAGCAAAGCAACAGATTCATTTGAGGAACAGAGTAATTCTTTGGGTTTTTTTTTTTCTTCAGCTAGCTAATGATGAAGACGAATGGACTTCGCACACTCTCAGCGCTGGGGTAAGTAAGTGCAGGAAATGCTTTCACACTTCGTTCAGGTAATGGATGAAACAGAAACGAAGCAATGCGGGGAGAAAAGAGACAAGCATCCCAGAGGTATTTTTCAGCTGTAAGTGGAGTTTTGTTGTGTGTCTTTGCGTGTGTATGTGTGTGTGTTGTGAGGGCTAGAACAAACTTCCAATGAGAAGCTAAAACAGACGCTTTGAGCTAGGTTTAAGACTCAATCCCAGTTCCCTGAAAATCAGGACCGCAAAAAAAAGATCTAGATTTGGATAAAGCAGATCGTAGCTTGGGGAAAGCAATTTTTTTTTGTAATTAGGCCCTGACTTCCTAATTATTTGTTTATTTATTTGAACGCCCATGGGGTCCTCTTCAGTAGTGACACAGGACAGGATCATGAGCCGCGGTGGCGCAGTGGTTAGAGTGCAGTTCTGCAGGCTACTTCTGCTGACTGCCGGCTGACTGCAATTTGGCAGCTCGAATCTCACCAGGCTCAAGGTTGACTCAGCCTTCCATTCTTCTGAGGACCTAGATTGTTGGAGGCAATAGGCTGATTCTATAAACTGCTTAGAGAGGGCTGCAAAGCATTGTGAAGCAGTATATAAGTCTAAGTGCTATTGCTCTTCCTTTTCCCTTCCTTCCTTCCTTCCTTCCTTCCTTCCTTCCTGTTCTGACTGCTAGCACTTCAATCCTGACCAGCTCAAAGTTGACTCAGCCTTCCATCCTTCCGAGGTGGGTAAAATGAGGACCCAGATTGTTGGGGGCAAGAGGCTGACTCTAAACCACTTAGAGAGGGCTGGAAAGCACTGGAAAGTGGTATATAAATCTAAATGCTATTGCTCTTCCTTCCTTTTTTCCTTCCTTCCTTCCTTCTTTCCTTCCTTCCTTCCTTCTTTCCTTCCTTCCTTCCTTCTTTCCATCCATCCATCCATCCATCCATCATTGTGCAGTGTTACAATGCAGTATTGCAGGCTGACTCTGCTCACTGCCAGGAGTTCGGTCCTGACCGGCTCAAGGTTGATTCAGCCATCCATCCTTCCGAGATGGGTAAAATGAGGACCCAGATTGTTGGGGAGAAGAGGCTGACTCTGTAAACCACTTAGAGAGGGCTGGGAAGCACTGGGAAGCGGTATATAAGACTGTTGCTTATTGCTATCATGAAAAGTGATAGTAAAAAAACAGAAGCATGACAAGCAATAGTAAATTTTAAAAAAAAAAAAAGCAATTCAAGATCACGGCCAAACTTTCTTTTCTCCTAACACAACAAGCAGACTTTTGTATCTAGTCATTGGTGAATCCATGCCTCCATCTTCCCTGAGTCTTCTCGCTGCCCAATGTCGGGTCGACGTTCAGGACCCTGGACAGCACCCAGGAGCCCAGGAGCTGGCTGAATTTTTAAAAGGAGATTCAGGTTAATGTCTTGAGTTCCAAGTAACACCCCCAACAAAAGAAGACTCCGAGGCTTGAAGTTCCTCAAAGTCCCATTTTATTAGAGATGTCATACTGGCACATCTGGGAAAACCTGAATCTAAAAGCTGCCAGGTTTTCCCCACCCAAAGAAAAGTTCAATCCCTTCCCCTGCATCCACATGTCCATCACATGGTCCAATCAATGCACCATCCCAACTGGAGATGCCTCCCAGTCCCAGCTTCCCAGGTACAGGGCAAGATGTCCTTGACTCCCTGAGAAATGAAAGTTATTATGACTATTAATCACCCTGGCTCCATACAATCCCCCGTCCCAGTTTCCCACAGTAGTAATAGATGGCAGGCCTGAAGGCCCAATGCAAAAGATGGCTTCCAGGCCTGACAAACTGAATGTGATCTGTTCCTTCCAGGTATTTTTCTTGCCCAAATAAAAGGGTTTTAAGAGTGTCTTTTTTGTTGGTGGCTCTCCTAGCCCAAAATGTGTTTTGATGGGACTCTGGATATGGTTCCACAGGCAGAAGGAGATGGTGCCCTGGCTTAAAAGTTCTCATGGAACCTCTCCTCCTTTCCCAAGAAAGTATAGACCAGCGATGGCTAACCTTTTTACCGTTGTATGCCAAAAGTGCGGGGAGCGCCGAGGGGCGCGCGCATGCCTGCCCACACCCATAATTCAATGAATCCCATCCCCCCTGCAGATGTGCGCATGACACCCCCCTTCCGCGCTCCCTCCGCTTTTGGCATTTGATGGCACAATGAGTGCAGTAGGCCCATTTTTTTGCCCTCCCCGGGCTTCAGAGGCTTTCTAGGAGCCCGGGGAGGGTGAAAACGGCCTTCCCCACCCCCTCAGAGACCCTCCGGAGGCTAGAAATGGCCCGTTTCCCAACTTCCGGTGGGCCCAGAAGGCCTGAAAATCTGGTGGGTGGCCGGCACGTCCATGCGCACTGGAGCTGAGCTAGGGCAACGCTCGCGTGCCCACAGATATGGCTCCACGTGCCACAAGTGGCACGCATGCCATAGGTTCGCCATCACAGGTGTAGACTCTTGAAACGTGGTATTTCAAAAGGAACCTTTTATTGAGAAGAAGTGATAGCAAGAACAGGCGAAGCAGACTCTAAATTCCCTCCCAAACTGCCCAGTTAGAAATAGGGCTCTAGAATCCACCCCTCCAGTCCGAATGTGGATTCAGCTAATCCACAGGCGTGAAGATGTTTATTGTAATGGCCATCCTGAGAACCAGGTAAGGATCTGTTCTCATGGTTTTCTTCCGCTTTCAATCAACTGACACAATCCACATGGCCCTCCCTCCTTATTTCATTCCCAAACGGTGAGAATATTGCAGGGTGCTTAGGCGCCAGGAAAAAGGTTATAAGACACAGCTTATCCCCGTGCTCCCACCTCCCTTCATTTGAATGGCAGTATCATGGTAGGGATCTGACACTCGCCTTCTCTCCACTCTCCATGTTTGAGGATCAGAAGGGGGTGGTCCTTGTCATCGCCTGAGTTCTGTCTCTCATGTTCACTGCTTAGCCTCTCTTGGTTATCCTGCCGTCATTCCTCCCTGCCTTCCAGCTGTCCTAATCCTGAAAGGCCCTGGCCTAACTGGTCCTGCCCTTCCCCATTTTCCTCCAAAGCCAACGAAGCCGGTTCCAGTTCCAGCTCGTCTCCCCCCCCCATGGATTCAGGCTCCGACAGAGGCATGACACTCAGCCTCGCAGAAGCAAAAGGGAAGAGATTCTATCCTGGCTAGATTCTGGTTTTAAACCTTTTCTCCCCCTTTAGTTTGCTAGGTTTTTGCTCACCCGGTGAGATTGTTTCATCCTTGTCCTCCCTTCCTGCATTTGATCGCCAGCAAATTTTTCACTTCACACACACTTTGAGCTCAAAATAGCTTTGCTGGATTTCCACAGCTCTCGAGGAGTTTAATTTCCCTAATGCTTGTTGAAAAAGCCCTTTTTAGAAAGACATCGGAGAAGATGGGGCACCAGGGATCATGCATTAAAGTTGAGTGGGATTAAGTGAAGACTCAGAAGGACTTCTGTTCCAATAGAAGAGTGTCTCGGTAGCTCAGGGTTGAATTGTGGAGTCCTTGGTGCTCTCTGAGCTTGGTTGCTTGCTTGCAGGCATTTCATGACCCTAGTAGGGGACATCATCAGTGCTAGAAGAGAGTGGTATTTGTGGAGTGGAGGAGGAGGAGAAGAGGAAGAGAAGGAGGACTGAGGGGGTCCTTGGTGTTTCCTGAGCCTGGCAGTTTTCTTGCAGACATTTCATGACCCACCTAGGGAACATCATCAGTGCTAGAAGGGAGTTTTGGGTTGTGCCTTGTTAATATGTATATGGTAGTTGGTCCTGCCAATGTTGGTGAGAGTGTGGTTCAGCCATCCATAGACCCATAGAGATAAAGCACATCCATCCATCCATGTATCCATCCATTCATTCTTAGGAGAAATTTCCTGACAGTTAGAACAATTAATCAGTGAACAACTTGCCTCCAGAAGTTGTGAATGCTTTAACACTGGAAGTTTTTAAGAAGAGATTGGATAACCATTCATCTGAAGTGGTGTAGGGTTTCCTGCCTAAGCAGGGGGTTGGACTAGAAGACCTCTAAGGTCCCTTCGAACTCTTCTCTTCTCTTCTCTTCATTCAAATATTTATGCCATTTCTCTTACAAGGTGACTTTGGACCACAAGGTGACTTTACATGAAACTGCCACACCTTCAGAATCAGCCCCTGAGCCTTGAAAAATCCATCCTAGATCTGTTCCCCAGGTTTGGTATCCAGTCGATTCCAAATTCTTGCCTTGCCTTAACAAAAATCCCACCAATTAAGGACCGGCTGGTTTCAAGTTTCTCCCAGTAAGCGAAAACCAGATTGCCCATCGTGAAGGATCGAAGCAACCGTTATCCCACCTTCTTCCCTTCCTAGACTTGAAGAATGACCGAACTTAAACAAATATCCCCATTTACCGCTGGCAAACGTATTCCTGGTCTTGCAATATGCCAGAGTGGCACTTTCTCATTGCCAATCTCCATCTCTCTGGCTTCCGGGAGGCCTCCTTATAGTTATTGTCAGAGGACGCCGGAAAATGCGCACTTCCATTATTCAGTCGCTCTATTAATATTTGGAACCACTTCATTAAATTTTGGAGCATCCTGACACTTTGCTCGCTCCTTTCCTCCTCTCTGCCTGGCTGCCACAGATAATGTAATAAGGGTAATAAACAACCGAGCTATCATTTCTCTCTCTCTCTCTCTCTTTTCATAAAAGGGAGGCGAAAGACGGCCTTTCTTTAATTTATTGATCGTGACCAACTTCTCAACTTCTCAAGGGAGGAGAAATAAGGTAACCACCATGAAGCTGGTAATTTGCAAAGCCCTTAATTGACAAGATATTTAAATATCCCCCACAATTAAACGTTAGACTGGGTGTTGTAATTTATTGGGATTGTGCGCCGGGATGAATGCAGGGAAAAGTCACCAGGCACGAAAAGCTTTGTATTGAAACAACACCTCTTTGTGGTGGTATTTTTTTTTAAAAAAATGTCTCGAGGTTGCGTTACGGAACTGTACATGTTGTGGGCCGCCAGTGGCCAGCAGAACTGGCAGCAGATTCGGACAGTGAGGAGGTTGGGGAGGAACGTGGACCAGTCCTGGAGTCTGGGGAAGGCTCGGACGAGGGCTCTGAGTTGGAGGCAGAGAGGGGGACAAGGCCATCTGGTAGTTCTTTGCTGCCTCTGGAGTCTGACATCAGCGAGGCAGAAGAACAGCGGGAGCCTGTTCCCAGTGTGTGCATGCACAGAGCTACCAGAAGACAGGAACAATTAAGGAAACAGGGTTGACTTGGGAGTAAGGCTTGGAGATGATTGGACCCTCCCATAAGACATAAAAGAGAAGTGAACAGGACGTGAGCTTTTGCAGGAAGCAATTAGCTCATCTGGCCGATTCAAGATTTGAAACTTCTGTTTGTGACTCTGTGCCAAGTTTGGCCTTGCCCTGCGTCTCGAAATTAGCTCTCTGGCAGCGTTCCACGTGAGGTAGGTGGGGGTTGATAACCTTCCTCTGAAAGACTGTTTATCAAGCCTTGTGGACTGTAAATGAAAGTAATTTACAGCTGAATGAATTAAAGAGGTTTGCCGGGACTAAGTTTGTGCTGTTTACTTTCTAAGGAAGCCTAGGTTAGAACAGTATACATGAAGGAGTGTCGGGAAAAGCCTAAGAATGAGATAGAACTGTGATGGCGAATCTATGGCACACGTGCCACAGGTGGCATGCGTAGCCATATCAGTGAGCATGTGAGCTCAGCTCCAGTTGATTTTTGGGTCTTCTGGGCCCACCAGAAGTAGGGAAACAGCCTGTTTCCTGCCTCTGGAGGGCCGGGGGTGGTGGTGGTGGTGGGAAAGGCCCATTTTTCTTTCTCACCTGGCTCCAGGGCCTCTCTAGCAGTCTGGGGAGGGTGAAAACGACCTTCCCCACCACCCCGAAAGTCCTATGGAGGCCAAAAATGTCCCATTTGATAACCTCTGGTCCCACTGGAAGTTGGCAAATGGGCTGTTTCTGGCATTTGGAGGACCTCCGGTGGGGGAAGCTGTTTTTGCCCTCCCCAGGCTCCTAGAGAAGCCCTGGAGGTTGGGGACAGCAAAAAACGGGCATTCCGGTCCCACTGGAAGTTGTCAAATGGGCCGTTTTCAACCTCCGGGGGAGTGGGGAAGGCCGTTTTCGCCCTCCCCAGACACCTAGAGAGACCCTGGAGCCAAATGAGAAAGAAAAATGCCATCGTGTGCCAGGAGCGGCGGGAGTGGGGGGGGGGTGTTTCCTACGCTTATGCGCAGGGGCAGGGCGCATAGAATTATGGGTGTGGGCATGTGTGCGTGACCCCCACCCCCAGCCCCACCTCCTGGCACGCGATGGCAAAAAGGTTAGCCATCACTGACATAGAACAATTCAGGTGTCCAGTTCTTGCTTTCCTTACCCCCAATAGACAGAATCTCGCCAGGATAAACCCTTGAACTCTCATCTTAATGCAGTATTATAAATCCAAACCCCCTCTTCAAAAAAGCAGCTTGACATGTCAGTTAGTTGTTCTACGGAGAGGCCTCTCCTCCTTTTTGCAGAAAAGATAAGATGGAGAGAAGGGAGAAAAAGAAAAGAGAATGAAAAAAAAATCGCCCTTTCATAAGCGTCAGAAATTATTCATCTCTTGGGCTGATGTTCACTGTCTCCAGAGTTGAGCCGCACAGCTCCTTCCCTTCCACGTCAAACCACAGAGTTAAAAAGAATTCCAAAATAGGCTGCCTGGATTATTATTAAAAAATAATAATAATAATAACCATCGGAGCGTTACTTAATTTGGACAGCAGCCATTAATTAACCACCTGGTTGAAGCGCTCACCTCCTCCCTCCATGCTCTGCTGTACGTTGGGCTTCTGTAGCTTCCCAAAATAGTACCCATCAAACAGGGCACGTGCTCTCGTCAACAGAGGGAAGAGTGATATATATATATATAAAAACACGCAAGTAAGAACGCTGCCGTGTAATACGCCTTAGCCCAGCCGAACGACGTTCGTTATGTCCTACAATGCTAAATTATGAATCGAGAATGAGCGCCTCCTAGCTTAATTTGGATGCAGCTGAAGGAGGAACATATGGTCTGCAAACAGGGTCCCCTGGGAGGGGAGGGAATGTCCTTTCCACAGCAACACCCGACCTACAAACTACATTTCTCGGCGTTTGTGCTACTCACCGTTTCTATGGTTGCGGCCAAAGAGTGCCTCGGAGACGCTGAAGATTCGCCAGTTTTGAAATTCCTTTCGGCAGGCAGGGAGCAGCATTCGGAAGGACCGGGTGAAAACTCGGCTGGGAGTGTTAAAAGAGAACTGGCTTTTGTCTCGCTCTCTGGGTGACTCGCTGGATGCCAACTCTCCCTGGGCTTGCGGCTTCCAGGGTGTGGGGTTGATGAGTTCCAGTTTGCACCCAGTTAAGGACTGAGTGCCAATCTCGTTTTAGGCATGAAAACAGGGCGGGTGACTTTGGGCCGGAGATTGTGAGTTCTAGTCCTGCCTTGGGCACAAAAGCCAACTGTGTGATTTTGGGCCAATCACCAGGAGTCTAGGAGTTCTAGTTCTGTTTTAGGCATGAAAGTTGTCTGGGTGATTTTGGGCCAATCACCAGGAGTCTGGGAGTTTTAAACCTGCCTTGGGCACGAAAGCCAACTGTGTGATTTTAGGCCAATCACCAGGAGTCTAGGAGTTCTAGTTCTGTTTTAGGCATGAAAACCAGCTGGATGACTTTGGACCATTCACCTGGAGTCTGGGTGTTCTAGTTCAGCCTTAGGCATGGAAATTGTTTGGGTGATTTTGGGCCAATCACCAGGAGTCTGTGAGTTCTAGTCCCGCCTTACACATGAAAGCCAGCTGGGTGACTTTGGGCCAATCACCCAGAGATTGT
>WNWU01000060.1:4477198-4498185 GCA_012654045.1 Ptyas mucosa | reverse complement strand
CTTTCCTTTCCTTTCCTTTCCTTTCCTTTCCTTTCCCTTGCCCCCTTTTCTTCCCTTTCTTTCCCTTCCCTCTCCCTTCCCAGATCTCCAAAGAGAAAGAGATTTGTGTTCAGAAAGACTTTTACTAAAAATTCTGGAACATTTCATGCTTGTATGCATTTTTACCTGCCCTCTGCAGAAATTCAGCCCAGTTATGCTGCCTGTTCGGAAGGCTCACGATCCCTAGAAATGAGAGTAAATTCGGGGTCATGCGTTCAACTGCCCCTCCAAAAGCATGCCAGGGCAAGCTTTTCAGCAGGTTGTTTTCATTTGATATATCATTTTTTTTTAAAATTGAAACTTTTAAACAAGAAGATAAAAATGAAGACAAACTAATGGAAAGTAAGGAAGAGAAAAAAAGAATAAAGGAAAATAAATCAAATGTGCATGTCAAACCTTTAAACAAGAACATAAAAACCAAGACAAAGTAATATAAGAAAGAAGAAAGAAAATGAAAGAACTCAAAGAAAAAGCCAAAAAGTGCAAGCAAAAAAGCAGGAAAGGAAGAAAGGAAGGAAGGAAGGAAGGAAGGAAGGAAGGAAGGAAGGAAGGAAGGAAGGAAGGATAAAGAAAAAGGAAGGAAGTGAATGAGGAAAGAGAAGAAAGAATGAATGAATGAAAAAGAAAAAAGGAAGGAAGGATAAAGAAAAAGGAAGAAAGGGAGTGGGGAAAGAAAGAAAGAAAAAGAAAGAAAGAAAGAAAGGAAGGAAGGAAGGAAGGATAAAGAAAAAGGAAGGAAGGGAGTGGGGAAAGAAAGAAAGGAAGGAAGGGAGGAAGGGAGGGAGGGAGGAAGGGAGGGAAGGAAGGATAAAGAAAAAGGAAGGAAGGAAGTGAATGAGGAAAGAGAAGAATGAATGAATGAATGAAAAAGAAAAAAGGTAGGATAAAGAAAAAGGAAGGAAGAAAGAAAGAAAAGAAAAAAAAGAAGAGAAAGAAAGAAAGAAAGAAAGAAGTGGTTTCTAATATTCTTCACAGTTGTTAAAAGTACAAATGTATTTTAACCTCTCTCCAAATTTACATCCTATGACTCTTCTTTCTCTGATCCTTTCTACCTAATCCTCCAGAGATCGTAAGTTCATTTTCTTCTTGTTTTTACGCAAAAAAAAACCCCAAACAAAACCCATAAGAGGCTTCAAGAGACAGCAGGTGGTCGTTTTTCATTTGGGAGAAAGACAGAAATAGGAAACCGTTCTCCAGGGGGCGGACAGAGGATTTTGAAAAATACTTACCTTGAGCCTGGACACAGATTTTGTTCCTGGTTTGAGGCTTTGCAAATTAATAATAATAAAAACAAACAAAACAAACAAAAAACACAGGGAAAAGCAGGTTAATCACTGTAACCAAAGGGGCAAGGCAATCTTCTGCAAAACAGTTCACATTTCAAAGATTGCTATACTAAATGTGTGCAAAGAGAGGCAAACAAAAATGAACGAACAAGATTCTTTTCTCTGCAAGATACATCCTGATTGCTTCCCTCAATTCATCAGGATCCCTTGCCCCCCCCAGTCGCCCCTCTTAAAAGGAAGGTATCATCTATATAAAGTCCCTCTATTTAGGCAGGTGGAAAATAATTAGACACAAGTACACTTTGGAAAATGCGTATAGTCAAGGCGATGGTTTTCCCAGTTGCAATGGATGGCTGGGAAAGTTGGACCATAAAGGAAGGCTGAGCACCAAAGAATGGAGGCCTTTGAACTCTGGTGCTGGAGAAGATTCCTGCGAGTCCCTTGGACTGCAAGGTGATCCAACCGGTCAGTCCTAAAGGAGATCAACCCTGACTGCTCTTTAGAAGGCCAGGTCCTGAAGAGGAAACTCAAATACTTTGGCCACCTTATGAGAAGGAGGGACTCCCTGGAGAAGAGCCTAATGCTGGGAACGATTGAGGGCAGAAGAAGAAGGGGACGGCAGAGAACGAGGTGACTGGATGGAGTCACTGAAGCAGTCGGCGTGAGCTTAAATGGACTCCTGGGGATGGTAGAGGACAGGAAGGCCTGGAGGAACGTTGTCCATGGGGTCACGATGGGTTGGACACGACTTCGTAACTAACAATAACAACAACAACAGACTTTGGAAAAAGTTCTGAGAAGAGCAACTAAGATGATCAAAGGCCTGGAGACTAAAACCATACGAAGAACAGCTGCAGGATTTGGGTCTGGCTAGTCTAAAGAAAAGAAGAATTAGGGGCGACATGATAGCAGTATTCCAGTATTTGAGGGGCTGCCACTAAGAAGAGGGGGGTCAAATTATTCTCCAAAGCACCCGAAGGCCAGACAAGAAACAACGGATGGAAACTGATCAAAGAGAGAAGCAACCTGGAATTGAGGAGAAACTTCCTAACAGTGAAGACAATTAACCAGTGGAACTGCTTGCCACCAGAAATCGTGGGTGCTCCATCACTGGAGGTTTTTAAGGAGAGATTAAACGGTCACTTGTCTCAAATGGTTTCAGGGGGCTGGATTAGAAGACCTCCAAGGTCCCTTCCAGCTCATTCTATTCTAAGTAGCAGGACCGTTTCCCGTAAAGGCCTGCCAATTTTTAATATTGATTGATCAATCAATATGCAAGGGACTGAAACACAACCTTTATTTACGATCACTTTTTTTTTTTTTTTGCCAATCAAACAAGAAAGGCCTCCTGGTGAAAAGATTCTATTTTTTTTAAATGGTTCTCTTCTTTTCATTTTGGATCCTGGTGAGGTTTTTATTTTACACAGGCCATCTTAGAAACATACAGGTAACATACATTGAGCCCCAGGTAATTTCTGTTGACGGGACCTTTGTTAAGTGAGGTTTGCCCGCATTTTATGACCTTTCTTGCCACTGTTGTTAAATGAATCACTGCAGTCTTCTAGTCCAATCCCCTGCTTAGGGAGGAAATCCTATACCCGTGATGACGAACCTATGGCATGTGTGCCACAGATGGCATGTGGAGCCATATCTGTGGGTACGCGAGCTGCTGCCCTAGCTCAGCTCCAGTGCACATGCCCCTCCCCAGCCCGTTTTGGATGCCAGGTAAGTACAGGGCTGACGCGGAGGCTCTGGGAGGGCGTTTTCAGCCTGTGAGGGAGCGGGGAAAAGGAAGCCTGGGGTGGGCAAAAAATGCATCTTCCTGGCCCACCGGAAGTCGGGGAATGGGACGTTTCTGGCCTCCGGAGGGCCTCTTGGGGGGCGAGGGAGGTTGTTTTTGCCCTCCCCAGGCTCCAAGAAAGTCTCTGGAGCCTGGGGAGGGCAAAAAACGGGCCTACCGGAAGTCTGGAAACAGGCCATCTGGAGGCTTCAGGGAAGCCTGCTAGGCCCAAAACGGTGTGTGTGCGTGGGGGAGCGCAGGGGTCACGCGCATGCACGAGGCGTGGAGGGGCATTGAATGAGTGTGGCCGCGCGCATGCGTGACCCCCTGCGCTCCCCCTGCTTTTGGCACGTGACAGCAAAAAGGTTAGCCATCACTGTCCTATACCATTTCAGACAAATGGTTATCCAAGGGTATCAGGGTTTCCTGCCTAAGCAGGGGGTTGGACTAGAAGACCTCCAAGATCCCTTCCAAATCTGTTATTCTAGTCTATTCTAAATAGTTGTTAGCGAATCAGGGTTCCCCATTGACTTTGCTGGTTAGAAAGTCGCAAAAGGGAATCACATGAACTGGGGACACGGCAACCGTCATAAATACGACTCAGTTGTTTTGACAACATCACCATCGGATTCTCCAGTGGTGCTAAGTGTGGAAAATGGTTCTACAGCCCATTTTTTCAGTGCTGTTGTTAACTTTGGACAGTCATTAAAGGAATGATTGTAAGTCAAGGATTACAGTTGCAAGAAAAAGTATGTGAACCCCTTGGGATTATGTGGAGCTTTGCATGAATTGGTCATAAAATGTGCTCTGAACTTCATCTAAGTCACAACAATAGAAAAACACAGTCTGCTTAAAATAATACTACGCAAACATTAGATGTTGCCATGGTTTAATTGAACATAACATGTAAACATTCACAGTGCAGGGAGGAAAAAGTATGTGAGCCCCTAGCCTAATGACTTCTCCAAGAGCTAATTGGAGCCAGGAGTGAGCCAACCTTGACTCCAATCAGTGTGATGATATTGGATGTGCTGCTAACAGCTGTCCTGCCCTTTAAAAACACATACCTGTTTTGGGTTTACTGGTTTCAAGACGCACTGTCTGATGTGAACCATGCCTCGCAGAAAAGAGCTCTCAGAAGACCTACGATCAAGAATTATTGACTTGCATGAAGCTGGAAAGGGTTACAAAAGTATCTCCAAAAGCCTTGATGTTCATGTGTCCATGGTAAGACAGACTGTCTACAAATGGAGAAAGTTTAGCACTGTTGCTACTCTCCCTAAGCGTGGTCATCCTGTAAAAATGACTGCAAGGGCACAGCGCAGAATGCTTCATGAGGTAAAGAATAATCCTAGAGTGTCAGCTAAAGACCTACAGAAACCTCTGGCACATACTAACATTTTTGTTGACTCATCTACAATAAGGAAAACATTAAACAAGAATGGAGTACATGGGAGGACACCACGGAGGAAGCCATTGCTGTCCAAAAAAAATATTGCAGCACATTTGAAGTTTGCAAAAGAGCACCTGGATGTTCCACAGCACTACTGGCAAAATATACTGAGGACAGATGAAACCAAAACTGAGTTGTTTGGGAAGAACACACAACACTATGTGTGGAGCAAAAAAGGCACAGCACACCAACATCAAAACCTCATCCTCACTGTAAAACATGGCGGAGGGAGCATCATGGTTTGGGGCTGCTTTGCTGCCTCAGGGCCTGGACGGATTGTTGTCATTGATGGGAAAATGAATTCCAGAGTTTATCAAGACATTTTGCAGGAAAACGTACGACCATCTGTCCGCCAATTGAAGCTCCGCAGAGGATGGGTGATGCAACAGGACAATGACCCAAAGCATACAAGTAATTCAACAAAAAAATGGCTTCAACAGCACAGAAAATACGCCTTCTGGAGTGGCCCAGTCAGAGTCCTGACCTCAACCCGATTGAAATGCTGTGGCATGACCTTAAGAGAGCGATTCACACCAGACATCCCAAGAATATTGCTACACTGAAACAGTTTTGTGAAGAGGAGTGGTCCAAAATTACTCCAGATCGTTGTGCAGGTCTGATCTGCAACTACAGGAAACGTTTGGTTGAGGTTATTGCTGCCAAAGGAGGGTCAACCAGTTATTAAGTCCAAAGGTTCACATACTTTTTCCTCCCTGCATTGTGAATGTTTACATGTTATGCTCAATTAAACCATGGCAACATCTAATGTTTGTGTAGTATTATTTTAAGCAGACTGTGTTTTTCTATTGTTGTGACTTAGATGAAGTTCAGAGCACATTTTATGACCAATTCATGCAAAACTCCACGTAATCCCAAGGGTATCCCAAGTATCCCAAAAACATACTTTTTCTTGCAACTGTATCTGTTTTTCTGGTCATTTGGGGTCATTTTGGGCTTTGATCCTATGCAGGCCATTCAGAAATATATTCAAGGGAAGGAAGGAATAAATAAATAAAGATCTCAATGCTGGCTTTAAAAACTGGGCAGTCTAAAGGCACAGCAAAGAAGGTGAAGCTGCCTAGATTTCTGGTTAAAATTACCCCTTTTAAAAAGCAGCTTGTCAGGTGACGTCAGAAGCTAATCAGAGCCGGCAGCCTTCAATGAGCTTCAGTCAATATTTGTGGTAAGCAGCGATCAATTTCTGTAACTTGATACAATGATCAGGTTTTTAGCGAAGCAGATTTTTAAGGGAGAGAGAGAAAGAGAGAGAGACAGAAAAGCAGAGAGAGAGAAGAGAGAAAGAGAGAAGAGAGAAAGAAGACAGAGAGAAAGAGAGGGAGAGAGAGAGAGAGAAAGAAAGAGAGAGAGAAAGAAGAGAGACAGAGAAGAGAAAGACACACACACACAGAGAAAGAGAGAGACAGACAGAGAAGGAGGAGAGAGAGAAAGAAAAAGATAATGAAAGAGACAGAAAGAGTAAGCGAGAAAGAAAGAGAGAATGAGAGAGAGAGAAAAAGAGAGAGAGAGGAGAGAGAGGAGAGAGACAGAAAGAGAGAGAGAAAGGAAGATAATGAAAGAGACAGAAAGAGTAAGAGAGAAAAAGAGAGAGAAAGAAAAAAGAGAGAGAGAAAAAGAGAGAGAAAAGAGAGACAGATGGAGAAGGAGAGAGAGTGTAGAGGGAGATAGGGATAGAGAGAAAGAAAGATAATGAAAGAGACAGAAAGAAAAAGAGAGAATGAGAGAGAAAGAAAAAAAAGAGAGAGAGAGATAGTCATTCTCCCGCACTATTTTTCTACCATTTATTAGACTTTTTTGTCTTCTTGGGCAAATGACAAACCCCCACTGTCATCATTACGGAGGTTTAAAAAAAATCAAAAGGAAGAAAAAAAGGAACAAGAACAGTTAATGAAGGCCGCCATTTGGAGAGAGAGGGGGGGGGGGAAGGTTGCCCACAAAAGAGGCTTAATTTGTTTTCAAGGCAGAGAATGATAGCAGAAGAAGCCACTTATCTGGAGTATTTCTTTTTGAAGGTATCAAAATAAATTAAAGCCCTGTCCGTGATTGCTATCAAATACTGTATTTACACAAAAAGTCATTCTCCTCCCGTCTCCAGCACTGCTGAACCAAATCTGTCTTTTTATGGTAGGCCTGCAAAATACCACTTTCAAGCCAGACACAAGCCTAAATTAGCTCCCCCAGCCTCAAGCCTTGTGTTTCTAGCTTCGTTCAGGTTGCAAATCCAAGTTCCCAGCGGCTCTTAACCTTGGTTTGCCAATGCACAGGTAAGCCCCCAAAATTAGCGGGACGCTTGCGCCCACCTGTTTCTAAAAAGCGGACTTCGGAATGGCAGATGGTTTGACTGTCGTTGCAATCTGAACTCTGCAAGGTTGGGAGGCTGATTTGTGGGGCAGGGGAGGTACAACCACCGAGAGCCATTGGGTGCGCGTGTACAGACGCGAGCACAAAAATGGATAAAATGAGGTTTGCAGAAATTTGAGTTGGCCCATGGTTTGCCAAGAGGAGAGAGGTGAGAGCCAGAGGGACCAGGAGAGAGGGGGAGGGGGGAGGAGGAGGAGGAGGAAAGGAAGGCTGTTCCCCATTCAAGTTGATATGTTGATAAGGAGGAGGAGAGAAGGAGGAAGAAATACCTTGGAGGAGGAGAAGGAGGAGGAGAAGGAGAAAAAGAAGAGGAGGAGGAGGAAAGTTGTTTCCCATTCAAGTTGATGTGTTGATAGAGAAGAGGAGAGAGAAGGAGGAGGAGGAGGAGAAGAAGAGGTGGAGGAGGAGGAGGAGGAGGAGAAGGAAAAGAAGAAGAGGAGGAGGAGCAGAAGGAGGAGGAGGAGAAGAGAAGGAGGAGGAGAAGAAGTGGAGGAAGAGGAGAAGAGAAGGAGGAGGAGGAGAAAAGGAGGAGGAGGAGGAGAAGAAGAGAAGGAGGAGGAGGAGGAGAAGGAGAAGAAGAAGAAGAAGAAGAAGAAGAGGAGGAGGAGGAGGAGGAGGAGGAGGAGGAGGAGGAGGAGGAGGAGGAGGAGGAGGAGGAGGAGGAGGAGGTGTCCGATCAATTTCTTTCATTTCACATGAATGTCAAATCTGTTGTTACCTTTAAAGGTCCCCAATGAGAAGGAGGAAGAGGAGAAGCAAGCAGAAAGGAGGAAGGGTGTTCCCCACTCAAGTTTGTACTAATGTTAATGGAGAAGAAAAGGAGAAGAAGGAAGAGATATTTTCTCACTGACAATGAGGATGAAGATCAGGAGCAGGAGGAGGAGGAGGAGATGTAGCTTCAAAGCTGATCAATTTCTGCCTTTTCACATGTCAAATACGTTTTTACTACTGAAGGTCCCGGAAGAGGAAGAGGAAGATTGGCATGACTTAAGCCAGGTGAGCAAAATCCTTGCAGAAGAACTTCCAGCTCAAAACCAAAAGAAGTTCAGAGGCAAGGGGAAGCCAATTAAAAAAAGAGACACAAAATAAAAATGTTGTCCAGCCCCAAGCCTCACCTACCCAATACGTTGCAGCTGCTTCTTTCATGGCTTCGGTGAAGGACACAGCAAAGCTAGAGACAAGGAGAAGAAAATACTTCTGAACGTGATGGACTCAAAAGCACAATCTAACTCAAGATCTTCGTGTTCACAGCAAACGGGATCCTTTTTAGCAATTGGGGTCTCATCCAGAGAGGTTCCCCAAAACGGGCTCTGAATCTTAGGATTCCACCACCCAAGTGTCCACAGTTGAGGACTTTCCAAGATGAAGTCTTGAAGAAGGTTGACTTACAGATCCTCTGCTCCAGCCTAAGGAAGGTCCAAACGCTTGATGGAGATTCTCTCTCTCTCTCTCTTTTTTAATTTTTTATTAAACGTTTTTTTAAAAAACAAAAAAGAACCTTTAACTATTTTTTCTTTCCAACAACTTCGCATCGGTAAAACATTTCTTACTTATCCATTTCTTCTTCCTTATTTCAATGTATCCTTTATACATATAATTCTAATATTGATTTATTTACATATATACCAGTGTTGGGTTTCAAAATTTTTTACTACCGGTTCTGTGGGCGTGGCTTCGGGGGCATGGCGGGCATGGCTTGATGGGTGTAGCAGGGGAAGAATACTGTAAAATCTCCATTCCCAACCCCTCCAGGGGAAGGTTACTGCAAAATCCCCATTTCCTCCTGATCAGCTGGGGTCTTAGGAGGCAGAGAATAGATGGGGGCGGGGCCAGTCAGAATTTTTACTACCGGTTCTCCTAACTACTCAAAATTTCCACTACTGGTTCTCCAGAACTGGTCAGAACCTGCTGAAACCCACCTCAGATACATACATATAAATAATAGCGTACACAATTTCATTTCTACAATCTACATTTTTTTGTTTCCTCTTATTTGTTATTACATTTCTACTCCTATATCCTCCTTATTTGATCTTTCCTTGCCTTTTATCTCTCTCCTCTAACCATTCATACCATTTCTCCCACACTATATAATATTCTGTTTCCTCTTTTTCTTGTATCTCCTTTGTAAGTTTGTCCATTTCTGTACCTTCCAAAACTTTTCTAATCAAATTATTATTGTTTTTCCAATTTTGTGCGTATATTATTCTTGCTGCTGTGATAATATGAATAATTAAATATTGTATTTTTTTTCATAAGCCCCTGGGAGTATTCCTAATAAAAATATTTCTGGCTTCATCTCTATATGTTGTTTGGTTATCTCTTCTAATTGTAATCTAATTTTACTCCAATACTGTTTTGCCTTGGGGCATGTCCACCACATATGGTAGTATGTTCCTCTTTGTTGTTTGCATTTCCAGCATGTTGATGCGGTATTGGGAAATATCTTAGCCAGTCTTGCTGGTAGCAAATGCCACCTATAGAACATTTTATACAGATTTTCTTTATAGGATACAGACATTGTCAGTTTATAATTTGTATTCCATAATTTCTCCCATCTATGGAAATTCTCAATCATCCAGATCATGGTTATCTCAAAGGTGCTTTTCCAAAAAGGCCACTGGACTTTCTTAGTTTCGCTTCTCATCCAAGAACTGAAGAAGCTTCTTGGATGAGAAGCGAAAGGCTTTCAAACAAAACACCGAGAAAATCCAGTGGCCTTTTGGAAAAAAAAAACAATTTTGGGACAAAGATCCAAACAGATGTCGATTGATTCACGGTATGACAATACGGAGGAGTAAGAGAACATTTCTTTACCTGGCTTCATCCAACACCTTCTCCATAATTTTGGCCTTCTCCTCAATTTTGGCATCTTCATTAACATCCGTGCCTCCGAAGATAATACCAAAAGGAACGGGACTTCCTGAAAAATGGAGAATTTCAACAGTTCTTCTTAATCCAGTGGCACAGATGGTTCCCCTTGGTCAACCTAACTTAACTCTGGGATCAGTGTTGGTTGAAACCCTTCCAAAGAGAGTAAAACACATGAAGAATGTTTGCAGAAAATGGATATGTCTATCTTAATGAAAAGAAGGACTAGGGGGGAACATGAGGGCAGTATTCCAGTATTTGAGGGGCTGCCACAAAGAAGAGGGGGACAAATTATTCTCCAAAGCACCAGAAGGCAGGACAAGAAACGATGGATGGATGGAAACTAATCAAGGAGAGAAGCAACCTGGAATTAAGGAGAAACTTCCTAACAGTGAGGACAATCAGCCGGTGGAACAGCTGGCCTCCAGATATTGTGGGTGCTTCACCACTGGAAGTTTTGAAGACGACAGTGGACAGCCACCTATCTAAAATGGTATAGGGTCTCCTGCTTGAGTTACACTAGAACAGGAGTGTCAAACTTGATTTCATTGAGGGCTGCATCAGGGAGGTGTTTGACCTCGGGGGAGCCGGAATGGGTGTGGCCAGCGTGACGTCACTCGTGTTGGGGGCACCTGTGGCCTGAGTACTCTGCCAGAGAAAGCAGGCTCCCGAGCTCCGTTTTTGGCTGGGACGGCCTCCTGCAACCCTCTGCCAGCGAAAACGGAGCTTGGGGGGGGGGGGGCAAGACGCTGACTCTGTAAACCCCTTGGAGATTGTTGTAAACCACTGGGAAGCAGAATATAAGTCTAAGGACTATTGCTAGTGCTATTTCTCTTCCTTTTCTCCTTCCTTCCTTCCTTCCCTTTCTTCCTGTGCAGTAGTTAGAAAGGAATATTGCAGGCTAACTCTGCCAACTGCCAGGAGTTCGATCCTGACCAACTCAAGGTTGGCTCAGCTTTCCATCCTTCCGAGGTGGGTTAAATGACCCAGATTGTTGGGAGAAAGAGGCTGCTTCTGTGAACCGCTTAGAGAGAGCTGTAAAGCAGTATATAAGTCCAAGTGCTATTGCTATTAATCAATCTACTGAAACTAGTTTTTTCATGTTCTCTATTTCCATTGCTTTTCAAAACAATCTTTGGCTAAACTCCTAAGCTGGAAGGGACCTTGGAGGTCTTCTAGTCCAACCCAAAGTAGGAGCCCATATCCTGGAGAACTGGTCCAACTTGAAAAATGTCTGTGAAGCGGAGTATAAGTCTAAGGGCTATTGCTATTTATCTTCCTTTTCTCCTTCATTCCTTCCTTCCTTCCTTTCCTTTCCTTTCCTTCTCAGTGGTTAGAATATAGTATTGCAGGCTAACACTGCCCACTGCTGGCAGTTCGATTCTGACCAACTCAAGGTTGACTCAGCCTTCCCTCCTTCCGAGGTGGGTAAAATGAAGACCCAGATTATTGGGGGCAAGAGGCTGACTCTGTAAAACCACTTAGAGAGGACAGTAAAGCACTGTGAAGTGGTATAGAAGTCTAAGTGCTTTTGCTATTGCTATTTAGCCATATTAAGTGGTCTTTTCAAACAGAAGCCGTCTCTCAGATTGTCTTTGGCCAAATGGAAGCCATCCATCCTCTCAAACCTCTTCTACCCTGCCAGCTTTATTGTTACAAAGAAGAGCAGTTTGCATTGTGCCTTTTCAAATCAAGAATCCCTCTGCTGCCAACAGTGATGCTCAAAAGCAGTGATGCTGACAAAACTATAAAACTCCTCCTTTTAAAAAAAATGCATTAGAAGAGTGGAAGGGGAGGGGAGAAACAATTAACTGGGCAGTTTTACACTCCATTAAGCTAACAAACAGCAGCGGTGATGGCAGCTAATTAGGAACAAGGCTGCTTTTAAATTCTAGGTAGAATGAGTTCACTTGTTAAAAAGGAATCAGGTAAACTGTCAAGAACTGGCTGTCAGCGGAATTTCGTGACCTATTTTACCAGCTGTTCTCCAATGTCCGCTTTTCTGAAAAAGGTTGGTCAGATGGTCCAGCATCTCTGGACATCAGCAAGTTGGGAGGGGGGGATGCAGGCAGACATGAAAACAATAAGTCACCGATGTTGAAATGCCAATTAAAAGCATTTTTTTGGAGAGGACCAATCAACAGATGGCTTCTGTTGAATCCTTATTTTCCTGCTAAAATGGAGATTTCACCTCAATAGAAAAGTTTTGGGCCTATGGTTAGACGGAAGAACAGATCCACAGTGCAAAACATCTACATAACCAGTAGAGGGTAGCAGAGTGGTACAGAAAACTAGGTCTCTGCCCCCACCTAGGGGTTATGCATATTATTGCAGCCCAGTTATAACAGACTTATCAACACTATACCACACATTTTAGAAAAGCAACTTAGACTTATGTCAAAAAACAACAAAACTGTTTTCCATTCCTTTTGTAACCAAAAGACCTTATCTTACCTTGAAGAAGCTTTCCAGCTTTAAAAAGATGGATGCCCAGAGCTGCCTCCAATTTCTCCGAAGAGATGAGAGTTGAAATTGCCAACGGGGACTCATAATCAGAGGTGTCCTTCAAGATACACAAATGCCCAGCAGCTTGTAAATGATCTCTTTGGAAAACAGGAGCAGACGGAATGATTTAAAAAAAAAAGACAGAATATTAGCATTAATTTCTGCGGGGGAAATAAGGCCATGAAGTTCTACTTCAGGTAGTCTTCCACGTACAACCAAAATTGGGAACAGGATTTCCACTATAACACAAATCAGAAATTTTTTCTTTCTTTCCACTGTACCAATAACCATGATTTACATTCTTGTTCAGAGGAATAGGCTTGCAAATTGCCAATGGTTTGAAACTCATTCCCTTATGAGACTCAGGAGATATATTAGCAGCCGAAGGAATGCTATTTTTCCTGAGATTTCCAGAAATTGCATCAAACATTTTCCCACCAGTATGGATTGTAATTGACCAACGGAACTAAAACATACAATGAACGGTTGCAGGAACTGGGCATGGCTAGTCTAGTGAAGAGAAGGACAAGGGGAGACAGGATAGCAGTCTTCCAATATTTGAGGGGCTGCCACAGAGAGGAGGAAGGGGGTCAAGCTATTTTCCAAAGCACCCAAAGGCCAGACAAGGAATAATGGATGGAAACTGATCAAGGAGAGATTCAACCTGGAAATAAGGAGGAATTTTCTGACAGTGAGAACCATCAACCCATGGAACAGAAGTTGCCTTCGGAAGTTGTGGGAACTTCATCACTAGAGGCTTTCAAGAAGAGACTGGACTGCCATCTATCAGAAATGGTGTAGGGTCTCCTGCTTGGGTGGAGGGTTGGACTAGATGATCTATAAGGTCCCTTCCAACTTTGTTATTCTGTATTGAATGGAACAACTTGCCTTCGGAAGTTGTGGGAACTTCATCACTGGAGGCTTTCAAGGAGAGACTGGACTGCCATCTCCTAGAAATGGTGTAGGGTCTCCTGCTTGGGCAGGGGTGGGTTGGAATAGATGACCTACAAGGTCCCTTCCAACTCTGTTAAATCTCATCTATTTTTTTCCCACTAGGAATATTTTAAAAAATTCCATTCTCATGTAAGCCGTGATGTTCCTTGCGATCCTCTATGGAAGTAAAAGCTGGACTTTCAAGAAGCTGCGCCGGAAGAGAATTTGCTCGATAATCCCTTGACTTTTTTTTCTTTTTCTTGCCTGCCTACAACATGCTCAGACTCATTCTTCCACAAAGTTCAAAAGTTCTTGAACTTTGAGAGAGTGCCATGTTTGCACGTAGGCCACAGAATCAACACGCGGGCCAAACTAAGATCCAAACACCTCCTATAAACTGGGTATATTACACACCCACACCCACACAAATACACATTGTTTGACATCCAGGTTAAAACGCATATGTAATACCGAAGATACAAAGTATCCGGTGGACAAAATAACCACCTAAAAAGTATAAAAACCACCACCCAAGGACACAAAAGTAGCCAGAATAACAAAACAAACACAAAAAGTTACATTCCCACCACCCGATTTTCCCCATTGCAAATTAAACGCCCATAGATGCACCGAAAGTTTTTTTAAAAAAAAAAACAAAAAACGGGCAATCATTCAACAGGTGTAGCCCAGCTGCTTAAGTCTCCTTGACCCGGGTTTGGCGGATCGTGTGAACCCAGCCAGCAACACGGGCTTCCCTTTCCACTCCGGACTGGGAGTGTCCTGAGCATCCCCTGCGGCCACTGGTCCACCCTTTGCAGCCTTGCCCGGCTGCACCGGACGGACTCCCGCCTGCTCCCCCATCTTAATTGCTCTGCATAGATTTGCACCGGGCTGATTTCAGCCTGGGGGCTTGCAAAGCCTTGCATGGAGGAGGGGGGCACTTACTGGATCCTCCGGGCGGTGGTCCCGTTGCCCGTCTGGGCTCGCCCGGGAGCCAAGAGCAATAGCCGCATGGCGAATTGGCAGCTGTGCCCTATTTCCGGCGATGTCCCTGGCGGCTTCATTCCCTCCTTTTCCAAGCACCGGAAGCCAGGGAATCCTCTTCCGCTCTTGCCGCGACTCTATGATCCCGCTCCCTTCGGCTGCAGCAGTCCGCCGTAAGGAAAGGGCCCCCACCCCCAAGCAACAAGGTGGGCGTCCATGCCGTTCCGCTTAAAGGGGACGCTGTTGTTTTTAACTGTGGCCGTTTATTCCCATGGTCATTTTTAAAAAATGTTTTACCTGTTTTTTATTGTTTGTAAGGCGCCTCCAGACGAGAAGAGCGGCACACAAATCTGACTGGATAGATAGATAGATAGATAGATGGATGGATGGATGGACGGACAGACAAGGATGGATGGATGGAGAGAGAGATAGAAATAGACAGACAATGATGGATGGAAATATTAACAGATTAAAGATTAACAGAGTTGGAAGGGACCTTGTAGGTCATCTAGTCCACCGGATGGATGGATGGATGGATGGAGAGAGAGATAGAGATAGACAGATAATGATGGATGGATGGATGGATGGATGGAAATATTAACAGATTAAAGATTAACAGAGTTGGAACGGACCTTGTAGGTCATCTAGTCCAACTCCCCTCTAGTCCATCTGGATGGATGGATGGATGAATAGACAGACAGACAGACATAGACAGACACAATGATGGATGGATGATGGAGAGAGACAGACATACAGATAGACAATGATGGATGGATGCATAGATGGATGGACGGATAGACAGACAAAGACAGACAGACAGACACAATGATGGATGGATGATGGAGAGAGACATACAGGTAGACAATGATGGATGGATGGATGGACAGACAAAGACAGACATAGATACTGATAACAGTAGTGTGATCAATATTTTTCAGCTCCAGTTGTCAATGAACTTCCTGTCCAAAGGCAGGCAGGGTTTTCTCTCTTGTGACTGACAGATGTCAGAAAGAAAGTGGAAACTGGACAGTCAATCTGTTGACTGTTGAGTTTCCTTAAAAACTCTTTCAGTCTCACCACTATCTGCATTTGAGGGCTTCCCCCCCCTCCCCCTAGAAGTGGGATAGCAGCTAGTTTCTGATTTTAAAGCAAGATCTTTTCGACTTATCTCTTGAAATATAAAGAAGCGGCTTTATCATCTGACATCTCAAGCCTATAAACCTTCTTGACTCAGGAAGGAAGGCTTTGAATTCTCTAGCAGAAATCCAAAGAGATAAACCCTTTGGGGGCTGTGAAGTACAAAGTCTATCATCCCCAGCCAACATGGGAATGACAGTTCAACATCACCAGAAATGCTCAAGGTAGAGAAAGCTGGATTGATTGTGCCTCAAAATCTGTGCGGAGAAAAACAATTATCACCATAACAATAACAATGATTCAGATTCCAGGGGAAAAAATTGTTATCAGACTTCCGAATGGTGCAATTCTTTCTACTGGGGATTCTGATTTATTTACTTACTGGCGTTGCATGTTATTTTTATTCTACTACCTACTATTGTACTTTTCCTTCCTGTATTTCTACACTGGGTTATTTCATTCTTACTTCTCGTTATCTATCCAAACTTGTCAATTAAGCGCTGTGTATATTTGCATACGTGTATATTATCATTCACTTCCTTTTTTAGGTTTTGAGATTCATTGCTTGCTGGCTTTCATAAAGCAATTGGGTTTGCATTGCTTCATTATTACCAAATTCGTAGAAACCTGCTGGAATCCGGATCCTTAGAAAAAAACTAAAACCGCCTCCGTTTTTCCCCATTCCAGATAGCAAAGAAACAAACTGCGCCCACAGCAAGAAACGAATGGAAGTCCCATTCAGAGTTTCACTTCTTTGCGAAATTTGGGGACTATCCAAACAACAGCTGGGTGGAAGTCCAGCTGCTCCCATTCCGGCCATCTGTGTGTCCAAAGCCGGTCACCCGTGCGTGCAAAGAGAGCCAAGCACACGCACGCAACGGCAGGGCACTCCCCCCGACCCCATTCCAAAGCATGCTTTGAAGCATTGCAACATGGTTGCACGTGACAAAAACCCATGACTCTGTTGTTGAGTCTCTCTTGGTGATGCCCCCCCCCCCCCATTAAAAATAAAATAAAATAAAAGAAATAAAGAACGAGAAGGGAAAACACTGCAAAATGGAATAAAGCCGCCTCTTGATCCGGCCCGACTCCGAATTGCGCCCTTTAAACGCGCGCTTGCAATTTGAGTTTATTTTTTGCAAGCGAAACGAGAAGCAGGAAGAACTGCCTCCTTTTTGCAAATCACGGGGGAAGCCCGTGAGCGACGGCGCGCGGCGGCCAATCCGCGAGCGCGGCCCGGGCCGAAAGAGGCGGGTTTAGAGAGCAACCTAGGCATTCCCAAGCAAGGAGGGGAAGCGGCGGCCGGCAGAGAACGGCGGCGGGAGGGGGAGAAGGCTCCGGGAACGGCGGCCAGCGCCAGGCTTTTCTAGAGAGGTGTGGGGCGGAGGGGTGGGAGGAGAGAATCTGGCGCCGGCTCGGAAGAGCCCCCCGAAACCGGGAGATTACGGGTTCGAATCCCACTTGGGGAAGAGTTTGGGTTTAGAAGTGGGGGGTTTAATTTAAAAGTTTCGGGGTACGGGGGTGAATCCGGCTTTTGGAAGTCACTTCCCCCTTCGTTCTTTAGTTCCTAAGAGGGGATCTGAGCAACCGAGGCGCTTGGAAGTTGCCTGGAGTAGTAGGGAGGAAGGGTTGGAGGAGGGTGCCAAAGCTGGGTGAAGGTAGTAGGGGAACCCCAGAGGTTCCTGGGTCCCTAAAGGGAGAGGACATTGGAGGGGGAACTTAAGGGTTAGTTAGGGGGAGATATTTTTCAGTTGGGTCGCCCAACAGGAGGAGTTGAGTAAGGAGTTGGCCAACCAGCAATGCAAGAGGCTGAGTCCAACGAGAGGAGCCCGCTCTTAGAGCCCAACGCTCGGTCGTCCGTCTCCTTCCCTCCGGCCAACGTCTTCCATGGACGGCGCTTGGCGTGTGCCGCGGTGCTTCTAGCGGAGCTGCTGGAGAGGGTGGCCTTCTATGGCATCACCTCGAACTTGGTGCTCTTCCTCAATGGGACTCCTTACAACTGGGAAGGCGCCCAAGCCAGCCAGGCCCTTCTCCTCTTCATGGGCATCACTTACCTGGTCTCCCCTTTTGGGGGCTGGCTGGCCGACGCCCTATTGGGCAAGTTCCCCACCATCTTGGTCAGCATGGCGGTCTACCTCTTGGGCATGCTGGCTTTCCCTGCCATGGCCGTTGCTCCCAGCCGTCAGTGGCTCTGCGGGGAGCTTCATCCGTGGCCCATTGAGAACTGCTCATCGCTTCTGCAGAGCAATACCACGTCTGCCCCGTGCCCGTCACAAGGAACCACGCGTTACTGTCTCATCGCCACCTATGTCGGCTTGGTGTTGGTTGGGCTGAGCGTGGGCTCCGTGAAGGCCAACATCACCCCCTTCGGAGCTGATCAGGTGGAGTAACCTTCATTGTCTTCTTCTCTAACAAAGCCTTGGGTTGGGTTGTCTAATGGGTGACCAAGCCAACAGGTTGGACAGCTTCACGTCTGTCCTTGCTGTTGTCCTTAGTTGGTTGGTTTAGATCTTCTTGGAGATGTGGTCCCTGCCAAAACACCATAGTTAAGTTGGAAAATAGGTGGTTTCTTAAGAGAGGTTCCATGAGAGGTTGGACCACCCTTGACTTGCTTTTATAAGGAATTTCTGCACTAATTGGGGAGTGGAGGTGGGAAGCTAAGTAATAGAGTCTTCCTACTCTAGATATTCCTACTCTGGATATGAAGGGATGTGGTGGCTCAGTGGCTAAGACGTTGAGCTTGTCGATCGAAAGGTCGGCAGTTCAGTGGTTTGAATCCTGAGTGCCGCGTAACGGGGTGAGCTCCCATGACTAGTCCCAGCTTCTGCCAACCAAGCAGTTCGAAAGCAGGTAAAAAATGCAAGTAGAAAAATAGGGGCCACCTTTAGTGGGAAGGTCACAGCATTCCGTGCGCCTTTGGTGTTGAGTCATGCCGGCCACATGACCATGGAGACGTCTTCTGACAGCGCTGGCTCTTCGGCTTTGAAATGGAGATGAGCACCGTCCCCTAGAGTCGGGAACGACTAGCACATATGTGCGAGGGGAACCTTTACCTTTACTCTAGATATCTATGATCATCTTCCCCATTTCCAGACATGGCTGCAGAAGCATCTGGAAAATGGTTTATAGCAACCTTCTCCAACCCGGTGGGACCCATCAACTCATAGGTTTGACCACAATGGTTGGGGTGGACAATGCTGAGCTAATGCAGCAATGGCCTTAAGTGATGGTTAGCAGCTTTTTGGCCTTCGAGTGATAAGCAGTGATTGATTTTAACGGTGAGACCCACCACATCAACTCACTCCTGTCATATCTTGGTTTGTTTGCATGTGATGCTCAGAGGATGGAGTTTTTTCTTGGTTCTCCTCCCATCGTCTTTGTGGATTTTGTGGATTTTGAGATAAGCTTCCCATATCTACTCCTCATGATGGTCCTTTCTATCAACTGTCTCCTCCTCTTTGACTCTCCACCACCAAATTTGGGTGCGTGGTGCAAGATTCTCAGAGTTGGTTGGAAAGGCTCTTCATATTGGGAGATACCTTGGAAAGGAAAGGCCCAAGAAAGGGGAAAATTTAAGAATTAAGGGCCATGAATGAGCTAAGCAACACCAGAAGAAAAGCTACCTTTGAAGTGTGGTGTGAATGGATGTCTCGCTCAAGAACGTTGAGATGGCTTTGCTCCCATGCTTGCTTGATTTGAGTTTGTGCGTGACATAAGTACGTTATCTCCATAAACTAATGACCTGAGCCAGTCTACTGTTTGCTTTAGAAGAAGACACAGGAAATCTGAGATAAAGAAATGTTTGGTAGGTTCTTCTCAAATCTTCTGTCCTTCAACAGTGTCCTATGAGTGAGATCTCCTTTAACAGATCCTGTTTCTTCTGTTCTCTTGACTTTGGGTTGGACGATGGAGGGTTAAGAAATATTTCTGAGTAGGCCAGATTTAAAATTGGAATCTTCAGCTGCTCTTTAGACCAAATTGTCCTCGTTAATAGTAGATGTCCATGTGCCTTGAATGTGCTTACTCTGCTTTTTGGGGATATTAGCATCTGTTTCTTGCAAACTCATCCTTCTTCCCCAGTTCTGATGTCTTTGAGATACGTTTACAACTTTACGTTCAGCTTGTTTAAGCTGTATAACTTTCTAGGTGGCTAAAACAGTTGTAGTTTCGGATCGTGGGAGTTGTAGTCATTTGGCCTGCACCAGATTGGGAAAAGTAGAGACTGACTTCCTGAAAATTATGTACCAAACTGTTTCCTAGAGGTAGCCGACTGAGTTAAAAATAAAAAAAAATTGTGTTCTGTTGAGACAAAGAAATTGGCCTCTTAAACTTCCCAGTATGCTAATTTCTCTCTTTTGCTTACTACGCTGTGTTGTGCTAAATTTCTATATAATTCTTCCTCTGTGCTAATCGCCCTGACCTGAAATGCACACAATTGTGGCCTTGTGACCAATCAGACATGTGACACCAAAAGGCAAAGGTTTGTTCCAGAAAACGCACACATAACAACTTGCCTATCGTGGGTTTGGTCCTCTAGATATTGTTGATATGGCCTTCCCCATCAGCTGGCTGATAGCAAGGAATTCTGGATTTGTAATTCGACAACTTCTGGAAAATCCGTCTCTGCGGAAATGAAACTTGGACTTTGAGGAAAGAGGATCGATTGACCCATTTGAACTTCGGAAGATTGGAGAAGATTGCCGAGAAGGACCATGGACAACCAAGACAAGCAATGGCTCGTCAAACAGATAAATCTAGAGTTCTCACTCAAGGCGTGAATGATCAGGCTCAAATTGTCCTACGTTATGTGAAGAAACTCTGGAGAAAGGTTCAGATGCTAGAAAAGGTGGAAAGAAAGGGAAGGAGAAGATGAGATGGATGGACTCAAGTTACAGTGATGATAGGGCCACCATGGGAAGAGATTCTTGAAGACATCCTTCCGGAGAACATTTATGTAGGTGGTCGCTGAGAGTCAACTCCAACTTCATGGCATTCAGTCAGTCACAGATGAAATCAAATTTCTATCCATCAACTATTTCTGTTGACTTAAGATCAGGGGTGAAATCCAGCAGGTTCTGACAGGTTCTGGAGAACCAGTAGCGGAAATTTTGAATAGTTTGGAGAACCGGCAAATACCACCTCTGGCTGGCCCCAGAGTGGGGTGGGAATGGAGATTTTGCAGTATCCTTCCCCTGCCACGCCCACCAAGCCACGCCCACAGAACCGGTAGGGACAAAAATTGGATTTCACCCCTGCTTAAGATGTAAACCAGGGATGTCCAACCTGTAAGGCCCGTGGACTTAAATTCCCCAGCCAGCATACAGGCATGGTATTTACTTATTTTCCCTACCAGTTTGCAAATGTGAGCATGCGCGCTCTCTCGTTTCACTCACACATGCCCAATCCACGCATGCGCTTTGTTGGCGTGCGTGCCTTCTGCGCATGCGCCCGGCCTCAAAAATGTGCCTAAATGGCAAAGAGCCGGGGTGGGTGGCTGGGCAAGTTCCGCTACTGGTTCAGGTGAATTGATCCAAACCGGCTGAATACCACCTCTGCCAGCATACTAGCTGGAAAATTGTGGGAGTTGAAGTCCACCCATCTTAAAGGATGCTGGCTGGGG
>WNWU01000060.1:4447715-4458963 GCA_012654045.1 Ptyas mucosa | reverse complement strand
TGCCCACTGCTGGCAGTTCGATTCTCACCAGCTCAAGGTTGACTCAGCCTTCCATGCTTCCGAAGTCAGTAAAACTACCCAGGCCCAGTTCCTGCAACCGTTCATCGTCTGTTTTAGCCTCCAGTCCCCTCATCATCCTGGTTGCTCTTCTCTGCACTCTTTCTTAGAGTCTCAACGTCTTTTTTATAGTGTGGTGACCAAAACTGGATGCAGGATTCTAGGTGTGGTCTTACTAGGGCTTTTATAGAGTACTATTAGTTCCTGCAACCGTCCTTCATATCTTTGAGTCTCCAACCCTCTAATCATCTTTGCTGCTCTTTGCACTCTTTCTAGAGTCTCAACGTCTTTTTTTTTATAATGTGGAATCCTATTTTTTTTAAAAAAAATATTTATATGCCGCCCTTCTCTGGAGACTCAGGGCGGCTTACAGTGCGTTAAGCAATAGCCTTCATACTTTTGTATATTTATACAAAGTCAACTTATTGCCCCCACCAACCGGGTCCTCATTTTACCTACCTTAGAAAGGATGGAAGGCTGAGTCAACCTTGAGCCTGGTGAAATTCGAACCTGCAATAATTGCAGGCAGCTGGATGTTAAATGCTGCCTTATAATAAATTTTTTATTTATATATTTATTTATAAAATATTTATATATAAAATATTTATATCGTATAGTTCCCCGCAGCTTGGCTGACCATGTTTGATGCTGTGCTGATCCTCATTCTCATCCCCCTCAAAGACAAAGTGGTGGACCCCATCTTGAAGAGGAAGGGGCTCCTTCCTTCCTCGCTGAAGAGAATCGCCTTTGGGATGTTCTTCGTCATGTGCTCTGCGTTCGCTGCAGGTGAGGCCCAGGATTTTGGGTTATGGAGTGGCACCGCTGGATGCCACCGGTGTCATGATTTAGATCTCTGCTCGGAAACACGACTTTTTATAGCCATTCGATTTCTAGGGTTGCTTGAATTAATGACTTTAGCTATTAGGTTTGCTCTCCTATAATGGCCGGCAACTTGGGCATTCAGCGAAGCGGTCGTTAAGTGAAACTGAGGCTGCACTTACAGCCTTACTTCCTACCTGCGAAGGTCATCCGTGTAAGCCTTGGTTGTAACGTGGCCGTTTTCATCACCGTCGTTCACTTCGTACGGTTGCAAAACGAGGCCGTCGCTAAACGTTGGGAGAACACTTTGCTTTGGCCAACCAAAATGTCCAGTTATCCTGAAATCTTCACCAGTGGTTTAATATCTGTGGGCAGATGTTCATCGGGCAGAGTTCCCCAACCATCCCAGCTTTGTGGTCTGGCAGTGGGTGGGGGTGGATGGGGCCGAAGGGTCAATTCTGCACAAGTGTCCAGCTAACATGTGCCTGTGTGTGTGCACGCATGTGCAGCTCCCTTTCTGCAAGCGGTGTGCATGCGTGCATGCAGCTCACACAAATGCGCTCGCCTGCTGTTTCTGCGGCTCGATTGCAAACAGCTCATGGTCCACTAATGCAGTGGTGGATTGCTCCTGGTTTAGTCTGGTTCTTGCGAACCGGTAGTAACAGAGGCTGGAGGCTCAGCCCACCCGCCCAGACGTCAGCATGGACGATCTGCGCATGCACAGAAGCGCGCACGCTCCCATTGCGAACCAGTAGCGGAGGTAAGTAGAATCCACCCCAGCACTAGTGGGCCGCAGCCCAGAGATTGGGGGATCCCTCTTCATCATCATCATCATCTTTTAATGACCCCATAATCCCTTGTGGGGTGGAGTCTGGGCAACTGAATGGAGCTGAGTGTTTACTGGCCAGATGCCTTTCCTGTTGCCAGTGCAGAGTTATATTCAGCAGATAGATTCTCATCCTGCCCAGAGAGAGAAATATCTGCACTCAACCTAGGATCGAACTCACAGCCTCCTGATTGTGAGGCGAGAGCTCCACCTCTAGGCCACCGCACCACTCTCTGGGGAACCCTGTTATAGGGGCCTAAACTAGTGATGGCTAAATTTTTTCTCGCTGTGTGCCAAAAGCGCGTGTGTGTGTGCCGACACCCATAATGCAATGTGCCCCCCTGTGCATGCATGCATGACTGCCCTCTGCTCCCCTACGCGCATGTGACCCTCCCACCCCTGTTAAAAACAGACCACGGGGAGGGTGCCACACTCCACCGTGATCCCCCCTGCCCACCCCATGGATGCGCGCATGATCCCCGTGCATGTGCATGAGTCTCCTGCATGCACTCCCCCCCACACATCCCCAAAATCAGCTGGCTGGCGGGAGACGTGATACAGCTGAGCTAGGCGACAGCTGGTGTGCCCGCAGAAAGGGCTCCATGTCCCAGCTGTGGCACGCGTGTCATAGGTTCTCCATCATGGGTCTAAACCCATCTTAATTCTCTTTCTGATGGTTTGGATTATACTGCACGGGTTGATCGGAAACAGGATGACCAATCGGGGCGAGCGCCGCGGGTAGACGCAGCCGTGCAATCAAAACTGCAATGCTTTGTACACGCGTGTGAGGTCACGGACAACGTGGCGGAAATGCACGGTTGAACATCAGACGGGTGTTGCTGATTGCGAGTCATTTCCTGTGCGTTTTCCTTTCCAGGAATATTGGAAAGCGACCGGCTAAAGAGAGTCAAGACCAAAACCATTGATCAGAAGATTGGGACGGCCGTCTACCATGCAGCCGACATGTCCGTCTGGTGGCAGATCCCTCAGTATATTCTGATCGGGATCAGCGAAATCTTAGCCAGCATTGCAGGTTGGTTTGCCGTGTCGCGTTGTGTGACAGGAAAACAGCCTCCCTTTAATCTTCTTTCATTCGGTCTATTTAATTCCCAAGCCCAGGGGTCAGCAACCTGCGTCTCCGGAGCCACATGTGGCTCTTTGGTCTCTCTGCTGTGGCTCCCTGTTGGGTGATCCCACCACTGGCTAGCCCAGCCTCTCGCCCTCCCCTCCCAGTCACTCTTCGCCTGGCCTGAGAAGGTAAGGGCAACGGCAGGGATGGAGAAGCGGCCAGGGCCCAGACAGAGAGATACAGAGAGAGGGGGAGAGAGAGAGAGACAGAGAGAGGGGGGGAGAGAGAGAGAGACAGAGAGAGCGGGGGGGAGAGAGAGAGACCGAGAGAGAGAGAGAGAGATAGGGGGGAGAGGGAGAGAGATACAGAGAGAGGGGGAGAGAGAGAGAGACAGAGAGAGGGGGGGAGAGAGAGAGACAGAGAGAGATACAGAGAGAGCGGGAGAGAGAGAGAGAGACCGAGAGAGAGAGAGAGAGAGATGGGGGGGAGAGGGAGAGAGATAGAGAGAGAGTGGGAGAGAGAGAGACAGAGAGAGAGGGGGAGAGAAGGAGGGAGGGGAGAAAGAGATATGTCAAAAGGATTTTGTGGTTCCCAGTGTTTTTTAACAACTGGGTCTCTGCCCTAATGACCGGCTGGATAGGTGTGGCTTAGGGGGTCATGTGACCGGTGGAAGTGAGTGACATCGAGTTGGCCACACCCACCCAGGTTTTGTGTCTCCTAGTATTTACTTTTCTGTGGGAAATGGGTCCAAATGGCTCTATGAGTATTTAAGGATGCAGACCCCTGCCCTAGCCTAAAAGACCAACGAATTGCAAAAATCTCTCTTTGCAATCGGTGGGGAATCTGAGCAGGTAATCCAGGGCCAATTGGTTCGGTCCTGAACCATTTGTTACTTTAGATAGTTTTCAATGGAGTAACCAAATTTGGTGGCATTAATGCATTTCTCTAAGGCAGAGGTGGGCCATTAATTTCCCCAAGGGGCTACATGAGAAACGGGGACTGGCTATGGAGGGCCCAACCGATTGGCTGAATTTAATTCTCCTCAATTGGGGGCATGGCATACACTTATTTATGATGAGGTTATCTAGTTAGGATCATGAAAATGTCTACAAGAAAATAACCAAGCTCAGAGTGCATCAAGCATCCCATAGTCCTCCTCCTTCTCCTCTCCACATATCTCACTCCTTTGTAGCACTGATGCTGTTCCCTACTTAGGCTCATGAAATGTCTGCGAGAAAACAACCAAGCTCAGTGAACACCCAAGATCCCAGAGTCCTCCTCCTCCTCCTTTTTTCCACAAACTTCATTTCTTTCTAGTACTGATGATGTTCCCTAGTTGGGTCATGAAATGTCTGCGAGGAAACAACCAATCTCAGAGAGCACCCAAGATCCCAGAGTCGTTTTCCTCCTCCTCCTCCTCACCCACCTCCTCTCCTTCTAGTACTGATGATGTTCCCTTGTTGGGTCATGAAATGTCTGCAAAAAAAATCCAACCAAGTTTAGAGAGCACCGAGGACTACTCCTACACTTATGTACATTTGATTTCTAATTTCTGATTTATCTCACACAGGCCAGATAGGGACACCCAAAGGGCTGGATGTGGTCTGGGGCCCATAAAAAGCCAAGGTCTTAAGGTGTAAACACACTACTTACAAACAATTATTGGCCCAAACCAATAATTTGGTTTTTACTCAAGGGAAGCAGCCAGATTGTTGGACGGTCTAGGCCAGTGACGGCTAACCTTTTTGCCATCGAGTGCCAAAAGCGGGGGCAGAGGGGGGGGTCGCACGCACACGTGCCCACACCCATAATTCTATGTGCCCTGCCCCCACACATGCGCGTGCAAACCCCCTCCTGCACATGCGCGCATGACCCCCCACGCTCCACACGCTTTTGGCATGCAATGACATGGTGGGCCACCGGACTTCCGGTGGAAGTTGGGAAACAGTCCATTTCCGGCCTCCGGAGAGCCTCCAGAGGGATGGGGAAGGCCGTTTTTGCCCTCCCCGGGCTCCTAGAAAGGCTCTGGAGCCTGGGGGAGTGAAAAACGGACCTTCCTCACACACACTCTCCAGAGACCCTCCGGAGACCAGAAACAGCATGTTTCCTGACTTCTGTGGGCCCAGAAGGCCTGAAAATCAGCTGGCCAGCGCACGCATGTGCACCGGAGCTCAGCTTGAGTGCCCACCAATATAGCTCCGCGTGCCACCTGTGGCACGCGTGCCATAGGTTCGCCATCACGGGTCTAGGCCAAGGATCCCCAAACTTGGCAGCTTTAAGACTTGTGGACTTCAGCTCCCAGAATTCTCCAGCCAGCATAGCTAGCATAGTTGGCTGGAGAATTCTGGGAGTTGAAGTCCACAAGTCTTAAAGCTGCCAAGTTTGAAGACCTCTGACATAGAGCATAGTTGGCTGGGGAATTCTGGGAGTTGAAGTCCACAAATCTTAAAGCTGCCAAGTTTGAAGACTTCTGACATAGCGCATAGCTGCCTGGAGAATTCTGGGAGTTTAAGTCCACAAGACTTAAAGCTGCCAAGTTTGAAGACCTCTGACTTGGCTGGAGAATTCTGGGAGTTGAAATCCGCAAGTCTTAAAGCTGCCAAGTTTGAAGACTTCTGGTCTAGGCTGTTCTCGGTGGATTTTTAGAAAATTCCTGGCTTGAGTAAACAAGGCCAGGTCTCTTTGCTAGTTGCATAACTATCAAGGCTCATCACCGGGGATTGATTTTCCTTCTCTCTCTGTTCCTCTCCTCCCCTCCGACTTTCCTGGTGCAACCTGCAAACGGGAGGTGTGTGCGGGGCCATAAAATCTCATTTTCTGCTCTGTTTCACACACATTTTGGGTTCATTAGGGGAAAAAAAAAAAGCCGCCAGCCTCTCGCTCTTTCGCAGAGCCCTCATTTCGCCTCGTCTTCTAATTAAATCATAGCCATGTTCTCGCCGTGGAGTCCCAACCGATTCTGAACAGCTTGGTTTCTCCGGGGTCCCTTTTTTGTGGGTTTTTGCTAGCAGTGACAAACTCGCCTCCAGGTTTACGGGGATGAGTTGGGCGTTTTTTGAGTCTAGAAACCAAATATTGCAGAGGAGCAGCTGGGAGAAAGATGCCAGATCAAGGGCTGGTGAAGACTACGCTAGTGGCCCAAATTGTGGAAACCTTTTGGGAAAAGTGTATTTTCCAAAACTAGCTAATAACACCACTTTTTTTTTTTTTTTGAGTAGTACCATAAACTCATATATCAATGGAAAGATAATTTAATCAAGAACGTTATGCAATAACTTTTATGAAGGATTTGCTATTAGAATGGCAGCTACAGCATAAAGAAGAAAAGTGAAACATGTAGAAAAAATGAGACATACAAAAATGATCCCCGTATCAGTTAATACTTAATTGGGGAACATTTATTTATTTATTTATTTATTTATTCATTCATTCATTCATTCATTTGCCTTTATTCATTCATTCATTTGCCTTTATTTTTATTTTTTTTAAATTTGATTTATATGCCGCCCTTCTCCGGAGACTCAGGGCGGCTTACAATGCGCTAAACAATAGCCTTCATACTTTTGTATATTTATACAAAGTCAGCTTATTGCCCCCACAATCCGGGTCCTCATTTTACCTCCCTCGGAAGGATGGAAGGCTGAGTCAACCTTGAGCCTGGTGAGATTCGAACTTGCAATAATTGCAGGCAGCTGGTGTTACTTAACAGCACTTTAATCTGCTGCGCCCCCAAGGCTCTTTAGCATGAAGGACGGCCTTACAACGTCTTCCCATGGAGTGTACCAAGCCTTTGAGTTCTGCAGCTATTATAATGTGAAACCAAGATGGAATGATGGCTTCGATTAACTGGGTTTTATTGCTGGGTCGTTTCTGACTAACAAGTTTCTTTAATCGGCTCCATCGATTTTCCATTGGGTGAAGGTCTGGGCTATTCCCAGGCCATTCCAGCAGTGGAATAGGATTATCTTGAAACTCCAAAAAAAAAGTTGCGTTATTAGCCATCAAACCTCAAAAATACACTTTTCCCCAAAAGGTTTCCACAATTTTGGCCACTACTGTAGTTCCGACATTCAGAGGGACAGTTTGGTCTAATGGTTAAGGCTCCAGGTTAGAAAGCAGGAGTCTGTGAGTTTTAGTTCTGTTTTAGGCACGAAAGCTGGCTGAGTAACTTCGGGCCAATCACCAGGAGATGGCGAGTTCCAGTTCTGCCATAGGCATGAAAGCCAGCTGGTTGACTTTGGGCCAATCACCAGAAGATTGGGAGTTCTAGTCCCACTTTAGGCGTGTCTGGGTGACTTTGGGTTAATCAACAAGAGACTGGGAGTTCTAGTCCCATCTTAGACGTGAATGCCAACTAGGTACCTTGGGCCAATGAACAGGAGACTGGGAATTCTGGTCCCATGTGAGGATGAAAGCCAGCTGGGTGACTTTAGGCCAAACACCAGGAGCCTGGGAGTTCTAGTCCCATCCTGTTCGTGAAAGCCAGCTGGGTGACTGGGCTAAACACCAAAAGATTGGGAATTGAGGTCCCATTTTAGGCATGAAAGCCAGCTGGGTGAGTTTGGGCCAATGAACAGGAGACTGGGAGTTCTAGTCCCATCTTATGCATGAAAGCCAGCTGGGTGAGTTTGGGCCAATGAACAGGAGACTGGGAGTTCTAGTTCCATCTTATGCATGAAAGCCAGCTGGGTGACTTAAGGCCAAACACCAGCAGACTGAGAATTGTGGTCCCATGTTAGGATTGAAAGCCAGCTGGGTGAGTTTGGTCCAATGAAAAGGAGACTGGGAGTTCTAGTCCTGCCTTGGACGTGAAAGCTGGCAGGGTGATTTTGGCCCATCACTAGGCGACTGAGAATTCTAGTTCCACGTTAGGCATGAAAGCCAGGTGGGTGACTTTTGGCTAGTAGTCCCTCTCTCTCAGCCCAACTCACTACTCAAGTTTGTCGTTTTTGTGGGGAAAATAGGAGGAGGGGAATGTTCACCCCCTTGAGTTCCTCGTAAAGATCAATGAGAGCCGGGTACAAATAAATAAACAAACAAACACCTGATCTGCAAAAGGTGATCTCCCTAAAGCAGGAGTGTCGTGCAACCTTTGAGTCTCTTTTTCTCTGTGTGTCGCTCGTTTTAAACCACGAGCGGTAGACAAGAACAATCGCATTCCTGGTATTTAGGTTTCATTAAAATTCAATACAACGGCTGCCCTTATTTTCCACTCTTAACATTGAATTATTTTTCCCCCCCTCTGGACACATTTGAAATGGCAATTTTGCCATTTGCTTGAGAGGCCTCCAGAGACACCTTTAGGGCCTCTGTGTGTGGGGGGGGGAATTGGGTGTGTTTGCGGGTTTGGAATTCTGGATTGAGAACAAGACTTTCCCGTTTCCTTATCCTTTGGTTCCTTTCAGTCGGGAACAAGCCACGTTCTTCTTCTCCAGGGTGATTCGGATTTAGAAAAATAAGGAATTGTTTTGCTTCTCTCTGAGTTCTGAAGAGGCCTCGACTGGAAAAGAGAGCTCGTTTTGGGAGGCCGTCAGTGGATCAACGATTCTCCAAGTCCAGTGGTGGGATTCAAATAATAATTTAACAACCGGTTCTCTGCCCTAATGACTGGCTGGGTGGACTTGGCCATGGTGGGCGTGGCCAGAGGGTGTGACAGGCAGCACTCGGCCTCCTGCACCCCCCTGGGAGCAAAAAGAGGCTGCGAAGAGGGGGAGACATGCCCCCTGCCCCATTTTGGGCATAGTAGTCCTCCCTGCAGCCTTCTGGGAGCGAAAACAGGGCACATGGGGACTGCTGGAAGGGGCAGAGAGAGGAGGGGTCAGCTAGCAATTTAACAACCAATTTGCCCGAACTGGCTGAATCTCATCACTGTCCAAGTCTACTTTGTTAGTTGTAGCTGCAAGAGGAGGTGGAATTTTCAGAGGTTTGGGATGCAGAAAGAATTGGAATGGAATGGAATGGAATGGAATGGAATGGAATGGAATGGAATGGAATGGAATGAGTAGAGTAGGGTAGGGTAGGGTAGGGTAGAATAGAGGAGAGTATAGTAGAGGAGAGGAGAGGAGAAGAGAAGAGAAGAGAAGAGAAGAGAAGAGAAGAGAAGAGAAGAGAAGAGAAGAGAAGAGAACCTTGGAGATCTTCTAGTCCAGCCCCCTGCTCAAGCAGGAAACTCTACACCATTCATGACAAACAGTTGTCCAATCTCTTCTTGAAAACCTCCAGTGATGAAGTCGCTTCTGGTGGCAAGCTGTTCCACTGGTTACTTGTCCTCACTGTCAGGAAGTTTCTCCTCAATTCCAGGTTTCTTCTCCCCTTGATGGAGTTTCCATCCATTGTTTCTTCTCCTGGCCCTCTGGTGCTTTGGAAAATAAATTTGGAAAAATCTGCGCAGCGTTTTGGCCCTGGCGCTTTCGGTTTTTGACATCGGAGCCTGCCACGTTTTTTTAAGTTCCAAGCCCATTTTTTTTTAATTTCCAAGCACAAATGCCAAAAACGTCCTTGTCCAGTGGCACGAACACCATAAAGTTAGAGTATATAAAACCTGCAGGGCAAATGAATTTGAAAGGATCAGAGCACGTACAGAGTGTAACCTAACTCAACTTTTGATACTCCTTGCAGCTGAGAGAAGCTCCATTGTGACCCAATGATCTATCTGCATAGATAAAGCCTCCAGGTCAGGGGTCCCCAACTTTTCGGACCTCAGGGACCATTAAATTCATAATTTTAAATCCCGCGAACCACTAATATGTTCTGCCTAAAGACCGGCTTGGTGGGCGTGGCTAGGTGGTCATCTGACTGGGTGGGCGTGGTCAACTCGATGTCACTCACATCGAGGGGCACCTCACCGGCCGCTACTCATCCCTCCCCTGCCAGTCACTTCTCGCTTCCCCGCCCGGGCTCCTTAGGGCTCCAACAGGAAGCAGTTGTTGGAGCTAAGCAACCGCCACGAGAAAGAGTTGGCAAAACAGCTCAGTTCAAATTAGATCTGACCGAGAAGGAAGCTCAGCAGAAGTACCTCACTGAGGACTAGGAGCATAGGCTTTCCAAGCAGAGGGAAGATCTGTGGGAGTGCAAGGCCAGGTACCGGCACCTGGAGGCTCAGCGGGCTGAGATGGTCAGCCAGTTCCAGGCCATGAGGCAGTCCCACTGGAACGAGGCTCTCCGGCTCTTCACCACCAGCGGCGCTTCCCTCCAGCCTTCCCCCAGAGCCCCACATCAGAGACCGAATTCTTCCCCCCTCCGACCCACACAAAAAGACCCCAAAGAGGGAGCAACACAAACTTTCATTGCACGTATCCATCCCAGGGGCCATAGTTTGAGGACCCCTGATTTAGTGCAATATAAAAAATGCAAATAATTTTTCTGCAGACCACCAAAATTTTCTCGTAGGCCACCAGTAGTCCACGGACCACCAGTTGGTGACCGCCGCTCCAGGCTCCCAAGTTAGCCTTGCTTATAATTTAAAATGTGTATTCTCAGCAACCTAATGTGAGATAGCAGCCCCTACAAAACTCTGGGCTACATGCCAGAAAACGTATTTCTTTTTCCTCCTTTCTAAAGTCCTTTGTTTTCAGAGCGCTGAGAAAATCATGAAGTTTGCATGAACTAATGGCTATGAAATTACATTTCTAACACGGTGACGATCTGTGCAGGCTGTGTAAACTGTCAGAAGTTTGAGAAAAAGTTTTTGAGCGGCAGTTTTCTCTCTGCCTTGTTCTGTTTAAGGTGAGAGATAAAAGCTTGCCCAGTTTTGCATTCTGATCAGAAATAAAACCGATTGTCGGTTGCCTCGTGTTCAAGAGTTTCATTGGGATTGATCAGATTCTGAGCTGCAGTCGAAAACCTTACAAATTTTAAAAGGCAAATAAATTTAAAATGACTGGAAAATCCATTGCTTCACCACCGTCCCGAGAGCGACTTAGGTTTTGTTCCTTACACTGCAACTCCCAACGAAATAAAGCGGTGGGAGATTCGAGGCAGAGAAACAGAAGCTAACTTTCTGTTGAAGTTAGCTTGTGAACTAACCATGGTCTGTCTTTGTGTTCCCAGGTTTGGAATTTGCCTACTCCGCGGCTCCGAAATCGATGCAAAGTGCAATAATGGGCCTCTTCTTCTTTTTTTCTGGAATTGGGTCTTTCGTGGGCTCAGGACTTCTGGAGTTGGTGTCCCTCAAATCAATTGGTTGGATGAGCAACCACATGGATTTGGGTCAGTTATCTCTATTGGCTTGGATTTTTTCTTTTTTAAAAAAATATGCAGGCAGAAAACCAACTTCAAGTTTACCCTTTTAGCAAATGCTTGATCCCAAAGTCAAGGACTTTCTGTAATAAACACATTCTCCTCTGAAATTTTGGGGAACCACTATCTCCCAAGGTCATAAGTCAAGGATAAGCTATAATAAACACATTCTCCTCTGAAATCTTGGAGAATATCTGTCTTCCATGGTCATAAGTCAAGGGCTATCCACTATAAACACT
>WNWU01000060.1:4415052-4430129 GCA_012654045.1 Ptyas mucosa | reverse complement strand
AGAATAGAATAGAATAGAATAGAATAGAACAGAACAGAATAGGACAGTGTTGGCGAACCTTTTCAGCATACGCATGCCGGAAACCGGAAAAGCAGCAGCCACCGGTGCACATGTGCGTGCTGGGAAGATGATCTTCCAGTTTCCGGTGCTCCTGCATACCTGAAGACCAGCTGGCTGGTGCGCCCGCATAACGGGGTGAGCTCCCGTGACTTGTCCCAGCTTCTGCTAACCTAGCAGTTCGAAAGCAGGTAAAAAAATGCAAGTAGAAAAATAGGGACCACCTTTGGTGGGAAGGTAACAGCGTTCCGTGCACCTTTGGCGTTTAGTCATGCCGGCCGCATGACCACAGAGACGTCTTCGGACAGCGCTGGCTCTTCGGCTTTGAAACAGAGATGAGCACCGCCCCCTAGAGTCGGGAATGACTAGCACGTATGTGCAAGGGGAACCTTTACTTTTACTTAGCCTAGAATTCTAGGTGCATTTGATGGGGCTTCAATGACACACTCACAACCGCCAAAGTGACACACATACACACACACACAGCCAAAGGATGCCCAGATTTACACGTACAGCTTTCCTAAGCCAATATTTTCAAAGGGTACCTTGCACCCTGCGCATGAAATCTGCCCTTCCCCCCCCCCCCCCCCCCATGGCAAAAAACTAAAAATGCTTTCATTATGTGAGTTTTGCTGAGGTTTGTTTGGGGCAACGTTCGCTGCCTAGTTTCATTTCCTGCATGCCAGTTTTTAAAAAAAGAAAATCAAAGTTTCCTGCAATTAGTCATTTTGTTTTCCAGCCATATTTGGAAACAAGAGAGACAGACGCCCAATTAAGAAAGAAGAAAAATAATTATAACTCATCGCCACGGCTTTGGAGCAGTTATATCATAATGAGATCCTTTATGAGGCTGACCAGAGCCAATGGTCTGAATTTATTCTCCGAAAGTTGGGGCCCTAATTAGGAAATAAAAAGGAAAACATCCAAGAGATATTTAATTCCTGGTTGAGCCGAGCGAAAGTTCAATCTATTTTCCGTAATATAGGAAAACTGCAGTCCAAATGGAGTTCATATTTGTTTTTCCTGTTTGGTGCCAATGTGAGGTTCAATAAAACAATGGCCGGCCTCAAATGGTCTTTTGCCAATGGCTAAATAGGCTGCGTCCATAAATTGAGGAGCTGATGGAACCCCAAGGAACTTCTCCTCCAAGCCTTTGTCATCTGCAGGAAAAGCAACCTGGCGATCCTCTAGAACTGGCTGCCCAGCCTCTTCATCAAAGCCTACAGAGATGGAGAACTTGCAGCCATTAGACGTAGGATGCTCTCTGGAGAGCCCATGAAGAACAGGGTGATATCCTCTTCCACCCCAAGCGGGGAAGTTGGTTTCGATCTTCTAGCAATTCAGGGCTACAGTATTCCCAACGGCTCTATTTAGGTAGGGCAAGACAGACTCTCTTTGCAGAAGCTGATTTTTCTTCTTTTCCTTTCTTTCTTTTCCCTCCTTTCCTCCCCTTTCCTTTCTTTTTTCTTTTTCTTTCCTTCCTTCCTTTCCTTCCTTCCCTTCCCTCTTCCCTTTCCCTTTCCCTTCCCTTTCCTTCTCTCCTTTCCTTCCCTCCTTCCCTTCTCTTCGCATCCCTTCCCTTCCTTCCTTTCCTTCCCTTCCTTCCCTCCTTTCCTTCCTTTCCCTCCTTTCCTTTCCTTTCCTCCCCTCCCTTCCTTCCCTTCCCTTCTCTTTTCCTTCCCTCCTTCCCTTTCTTTCCCTCCTTTCCTTTCCTTCCCTTTTTCCTTCCTTTCCTCCCCTCCCCTCCTTCCCTTCCCTCCTTTCCTTTCCTTTCCTTTCCTTTCCTTTCCTTTCCTTTCCTTTCCTTTCCTTTCCTTTCCTTTCCTTTCCTTTCCTTTCCTTTCCTTTCCTTTCCTTTCCTTCCCTTCCCTTCCCTTCCCTTCCCTTCCCTTCCCTTCCCTTCCCTTCCCTCTTTTCCTTTCCTTTCCTTCACTTTGCTTTGCTTTGCTTTGCTTCCCTTCCTTTTCTCTTTTCTTTTCATACTTGCATTTCAATCAGGCAGTACAATGTCAACAGCTCATCTCAAAAGTCTTTCAAAAGCTGGGAAAGCATTGATAGCAAGCTCAGCTTCTGAAGCCAGCAGCCTAGCTATTCAAAACCAGTTGGATGCAGCAAAAGGAAAAAAGTGTGTGTGTGTGTGTGTGTGTGTGTGTGTGTGTGTGTAGGGGAGCTTTTTTTCCTCCCCCCCCCCCAAATAGGTAGCACTTTAAAGAGCTCATAGAATCACAGAACCAATTTTAACGGTGGGAAGCCGTTTACTCGGCAAACCTCCTAGCGCCAAATATTCCAAGCATTGCTGTTGTTGTTTTTTTCCCTACCAACCCTACCCCCCACCCGTCTCTCTCACACACACACACTCACACACACACACACAAAACAACAGCAGGCTTTAGCACAGCAGCAGCTTTTTACAAAGGATTTGCAGAAGGCAAAAGAGCAGAGCAAAATTCGCAAGTTATCAGTTAGGAAGTTATCAGGCGCCCTCCTCTGGCTACATTAGAGACTAAACAACTTTCTTTTAGAACTTGGTCTATCCTGGTTTATCACACTTACCTCCTGGTTTATTCCCCCCCCCCTTTTTTTTTTAAAAAAAAGACTCACTCGTTGGGAGTGGTTTGCTTGGACATCAGGAGGAAAGCAGCCTAGAGACTGAAGTCGGTTACGTAGCCAAAACTTTGGATCGGATCTTCCTGTGTTTGGCCAAATTGTTCTACACGCAAACAAGGATTGACTGAAAAGGAATGCCTTCCCATCCGGAATGACGGTTTAAATAGGGGTATTTTAGTCCCTTTCGTGGAAACGTTTCTATCGATCGAAGATGGACTGCACGATATTTCAAGACGCAACAGGAAAGTCGCATAGAGACAACACAAGAGGAAGAATAGCACCAGTCAGTTCTCTGAAATGGTATAGGGCAGGGGTCAGCAACCTGCGGCTCCGGAGACGCATGAGGCTCTTTCCCCACTCTGCTGCGGCTCCCTGTCCCTCAAAATATGCGTCACAACCGCCAATGTGCGATACCCGCCGGCATACGATTTATTGAGCTTTTCAACCCCCGGTAGGCCAACCATGGATAAATCCAAGAAAAGAAAAGTTTCAGAAGAAAACAGAAGGTTTAATTCAACTACATAGGCTAGTTTTGTGGCCGCTCAAGAAATAGTCAGACACAGGAAGGGTTTTGTGGCTCCCGGTGTTTCCTTTTCCGTGGGAAACGGGTCCAAATGGCTCTTTGAGTGTTTAAGGTTGCAGACCGCTAGTATAAGGTCTCCTGCTTTGCACAGGGTTCGACTAGAAGACATCCAAGGTCCTTTCCAGCTCTATTCTGATTGATTGATTGATTGATTGATTGATTGATCAGTACTGGAGGTTTTTAAGAAGAGATTGGACATCCACTTGTCTCAAGTTGTACGGGGCCTTCTGCTTGAGCAGACGGTTGGACTAGAATTAATTTAATTTAATTTAATTAATTCAATTTATATGCCGCCCCTCTCCGAAGACTCGGGGCGGCTCACAATTCATTTTAAAAAATCATTATAAAAAACATTTAAAAATTAAAAACAACATTAAAAACTCATTCACGGCATTCATGGCCGGATCTCGCCAGATCACAAGAGCGACTTCCAAGGTCCCTTCCAGCTCTATTCTGATTGATTGATTGATTGAAATGGTCTAGACTCTCCTGCTTGAGCAGAGGGTTGGACTAGAATACCTCCAAGGTCTCTTTTAGCTTTATTCTGATTGATTGATTGATTGATTGATTAGTACTGGAGGTTTTTAAGAAGAGACTGGACAGCTATCTGTCTCAAATTGTACAGGGTCTCTTGCTTGAGCAGGGGGCTGGACTAGAAGATCTCCAAGGTCCCTTCCAACCTCTCTTCTCTTCTCTTCTCTTCTCTTCTCTTCTCTTCTCTTCTCTTCTCTTCTCTTCTCTTCTCTCTTCTCTTCTCTTTCTCTTTCTCTTTCTCTTCTCTTCTATTCCATTCCAATGTAATTCTGAATTCTATTGTATTCTATTGTATTCTATTGTATTCTATTGTATTCTATTGTATTCTATTGTATTGTATTGTATTGTATTGTATTCTATTCTATTCTATTCTATTCTATTCTATTCTATTCTATTCCATTCCATTCTATTCTATTCCATTCCATTCCATTCCATTCCATTCCATTCCATTCCATTCCATTCCATTCCATTCCATTCCATTCCATTCCATTCTAACCTAACCAACCAGCCAAGAGACAACTGATCTCAACGAACCTATTCCTAACCATCAGCATGGCGTGTACAGGAAGTCCTTGACATATGACCACCATTGAGCCCCCAAACATCTGTTGTTAAGGAAGTTTTGCCCCACTTTACAACCTTTCTTGCCAGAGTTGTTAAGCGAATCACTGCCGTTGATAAGCTGGCCACCCGGTTGTTAAGTGAATCGGGCTTCCCCGTTGACTTTGGTGGTCAGAAGGTCGCAAAAGGGGGGAATCACCTGACCATGGGACATAGCAACGGTCATAAATACGAACCGGTTACCAAGCATCTGAATTTTGATCACATGATCATGGGGACCCTACAAAGGTCGTAACTGTGAAAAACGGTCCTGTAGGAGGTTAGCACCCACCCCTCTCCTAGAAGAATGAAATATTCTAGGAAATATTAAAAAGGCAGAATATTATACCTCCCTGGATGAGAAATGGAGAAACATGTTTTTTAAGGCAGGAAGCAGACTCACCCTCCTCAATAGCCCACAGCAGATTCCAGCACTTAAGAGAGAAAGAGATAGCTAGGTCTATTCATAAGCAAATGCCCTCACCCAAGATCCAACAAAGATAGGATTAGCCCTCCCTCTACCCATCTAGCAACAGGACTCCCCACATGGCACCTGGGGAGATTGCATCACCCAGCAAGGCTCAACCAAGCCTGAGACTCAAAAGACAACCTTCAAAGTTACCCCTGCATGGCCTCCATGGGAGTCTGACAACCAATCAGAATACAAGCTGAAATTCAAAGCCCAACAGAGGGTATAAATCTCCCTCTCCTCTCTCTCATTCTCTCATTCATTCTCTCTCTCCCCCCCCATTTGCTTTTTCGCATGTGGTCCTGTCCGCCATTAACAGTAACAGAGTTGGAAGGGACCTTGGAGGTCCTCTAGTCCAACCCCCTGCTCACGCAGGAGACCTGTACTAGGGATTTGAATCACCGAACTGCCGAACTTTCTGATCGACAAGCCCAGTGTCTTAGCCACTGAGCCACCTAGTCAGGTTTCTAAACCATCTTTCCAAGCAGTCTCCATGTTTCTGGTGTCTTTCTCCCCACTTGGAACTGAACCAGATGGACATTTCTTCCAAGAGTCCTCAGTCACATTTTTCAGTGCCGTTGTAACTTCGAACGGTCACTAAACTTATCTGTTGTAAGTCGGGGACTGCCTGTAATCAGTAAAGTGTTTTTAATAGGGCCTTAAGCACCACCTTAAGGGACGCAGTGGCTCAGTGGCTAAGATGCTGAGCTTGTCGATCGAAAGGTTGGCAGTTCAGCGGTTCGAATCCCTAGTGCTGCGTAATGGGGTGAGCTCCCGTTCCTTGTCCCAGCTTCTGCCAACCTAGCAGTTCGAAAGCACGTACAAAATGCAAGTAGAAAACTAGGGACCACCTATTCCATGCGCCTTTGGCGTTTGACATACCGGCCACATGACCATGGAGACGTCTTCGGACAGCGCTGCCTTGTCAGCTTTGAAATGGAGATGAGCACCGCCCTCTAGAGTTGGGAACGACTAGCACAGACGTGCAAGGGGAACCTTTACCTTTAAGTGCCACCTTAGGAACTGCATTTGTCTCGGGAGAAGAACATAGATTTGATTTTTACCCTTTATGGACCTTCCTCCAAACAAATTTACTTTTAACCAAGCCATGGAAACGTTTTAATGATAACCGTGGACACGTAGAAATAAATAATTACATTCATTCAGTTTACAGTGAATGCCAGGCCAGTCTTGTTAAAATAATAATAATAATAATAGTAATAAAAAGGTCGGTTTACATTATAAGGTGTCAAGTTCCATGGATGGAGGCCATCCCAAAGAAAGAAGTAAAAAATAGACAGGTGTTTTGGGTGGGAGAAAGCCCAAATAACAAACAGGGCACAAATAAAACGCAATGAGGCATTTAAGTATCCCTAACGATGATTGACAGAGCGTGTTCCCCACTTCGCAATCAGGTTGGAAAGCTTACAGAAGCTTCATTCGCACAACAGGTTTAACTTGGGTGACTGAATGAACCGACTTTCTGAATCCGTACAACATTGCCAGCTGTAAATGAACACCCCTGGACCGAGTTAATATGCTGGACTACACCCAAAGGCAGCTAATCAAGGTTAACACCAGCCAAGCTGAACCAAGGAAATGGCGGTCACACAGATCTGACCAGCTCTGGTTCGTTGGGTTGTGTGAATCCAGTCAACCAGGTCTGTTGAACTAGGACTGACTTTTCTTTTGAGGGAAGAAAAACCAGAATGAAAAGCTGGAATACCGGGGTTTTTTGCTCCACTTAGAATGAACTAATTTCTGCTCCACTTAGAATGGACCAATATTGGAGGGACTGCCACAGAGAGGAGCGGGTCGTCAACCTATTTTCCAAAGCACCCGAAGGCCATACAAGGAATAATGGATGGAAACTGAACCAGGAGAGATTCAACCTAGAAATAAGGAGAAATTTTCTGACAGTGAGGACAATTAACCAACGGAACAGAAGTTGCCTTCAGAAGTTGTGGGAGCTTCATCCCTGGAAGCTTTCTAGAAGAGACTGGACTGCCATCTGTTGGAAATGGTGTAGGGTCTCTTGCTTGGGCAGGGGAATGGATTAGACGTCCTACAAGGTCCCTTTCAAATCTGTTATTCTATATTCAATGGAATGAATTCCTTTCAGAAGTTGAGGGAGCTTCATCACTGGAAGCTTTCAAGAAGACACTGGACTGCCATCTGTCAGAAATGGGAAAGGTTCTCCTGCTTGGGTGGACGGTTGGACTACATGACCTACAAGGTCCCTTCCAACTCTGTTAACCTGTTATAATTTCAAGATGATTGGTCTCCTAGGCAGGAGAGGAAGGCCTTCTGGTTTCCAGATCATCTCTGCTCTCTCAAACAGGCCATTGGGTTGCCTTCAAGGTAATGAAAAATTTAAAAAACCCAACTTTCAAAGATAGACATGGATGTGGATTAGACATCACTCAAAGTCGAGTGGTGCTTATTCCCTACAAGGCTGAACCAACCTGAGTTGGATGTTCTATCTACCCATTGGTGGTTAGGCTGAAGAAAGCAATATTGTGGTACCCTACCCCTTTTCTATGTGCATTGTGACATCACACACAAGGGGGAATGAAACTTCTATGGCAATGCAGAGGTGTTGCTTTTGTCATTGGTTAAAATCGGGAGAAGCTCATGGACACATCGAGAATTTCCTTGCCAAAGTTGTCTTCTCCAGGTGTGGCAAGACCCTTTCAATGGATTACGTTAGTTTTGGACCAAAGGGAAAATTTGAGATTGGAATACCTGTAAAATAAATCTCACCTGCCCTCAAATGACTTGCAGAAAGATTGTGTTGGGGAAAGAAAGAGGGATGAGAAGGAGAATCAAATTTCCATATGGGAACCTTCAAAAAATAATAATAATAAAGCAGCTGAATCCAAAAATGAGCCCAGTTTCATTCTCTTGTACAAGACGTCATCCCCATTTCTCTCCAGCTCAAGGAATGGTAAGCCAACCATGATAACTCCCTCAAAATCTCTTTAAATCTCAAGACTTTTGAAACCTTTTACAAGACATCTAAAAAGTGTGTGGCCTTTTATCTCCACTATCCACTTGGACTCCTCTCTAAAAAAGAATACTTTTGCTTACTTTGCAGTTGATGATCTCTCCAAACCCAACCTTTTGATTCATAATGACATCCTGCCCTACCTATCCACCAAGTATTGCTTGGGAACTTCCATTTGACCTTAGAAACAGTTGGCCTGAAGAGGATGGGACGTGGGAGAAATCACCTATCATCGACATCTAAGAAACCACTTCAGCTTTTTTCAGAGCTGAAGAAGCTTCTTGGATGAGAAGCGAAACGTCTTCGAGGAAAAACCAGAAAGTCCAGTTGCCTCTTGAAAAAGCGCCTTTGGGACAACCATGACTTGGATGACTGAGAATCTCCATAGACATTAGCCAATATGCTTTAGCAAATAATAAACATGGAACGAACTTTTATGAAAACATCCATGTAATATCGTTGGCAACAATATGGAAATAATTTGTTCTTTCTGGTTGGGTTATTATTTCCTAGTAGAGCCTACAGCTCGAGAACATCTTGATGATGTTCTTCTATCCAAAGACTAACCAGGTCCAACTCTGATTTGTTTTCTGCAATCAGTCCAGCTTGATTAGACACTCCTACCTAGCTGGGTTTACCAAAGAACGTATCTGCTGGGTTATCAAAATTGGTCCTATACATCATCTACTCAGTTCCCACTCCAGTTCATGCATATATTTCTTTATTCACATATTTCAATGCATCTGAAGGCATCAAGGTGTGGCTGTTAACTCTTAAAACCCAGAAGCGATGCTACATTTTGTCTTTGAGTTTCTCCAGGTAGTTCCTGATCTGTTTCGATTCGCCCAGGTCCATATCTTGGCAAACCCACTTAATGTCATCTTCGTTGCAATTGAGGATGGAATTGACGGTGGGACAACCGTCATCTGGAGGGATAGTGGTGAACGTGGTAAATTTGACCCGTTTCCGCTTGGAGGCGGGCGAGTGCAAAGCATGTTCCTGCTTCAGGTCCCTGATTTGCTTGTCCCCCAATTGAATTTTGGGACTGCTTTGACTTGGGAGTTTTTTTGGTGTGCCAACGAGGAGTTGACTGCCCGCGTCAAAGCCTATCCCTTGGTCTATGATCGTGGTGCACTCATCTGGTGGAGGCGAGACATCTGCTGGGTTGTCCAATAGCTCCATTTCATTCCCAAGCCACACCCAGTCGTGAGAGTGGTTCATGGAAGTCTGCCCTTCCATGGGAAGCTGCTTGTGACGGTACTTCAATGTGAAGGTGGCACAGTTGATTAGGAAGACCAGAATGGCGAGGCAGAAGACTCCTAACAAGGCATACATCCCCGTCTCCAAGTCACTGAGACCTCTAGGTGTCTCAACCAGATCGCTGTCCTCCATGCCATTATTGCTTTGGGGAAGATCGATCTGAGCCGGGAAGTTGGTGAAGTCAATCGGAATGTTCTGGAGTAGACCTTCATCTGAGAGCTTATCTCCTTCCGGGATACTTTTGAAGGCTTTGTTTTTGGTTGTAGACTTGGCTGTCACACCCATCTTCCTTCCAGGGCCTTCTTCTCGTTCAGCAGAAGAGCTTCTGTAATATTGTCCTTCCTGGCCATGGTGTTCTTGGTCAAACACTTTCGGCCTCCGGTCGCTGGCGTGGTTTTCAATTTCCTCAGCACTGTAATCGCCAAGACCATGGGGGTTGGCATCGTTCTGGCCAAACTTGACTTTGATGTTCCCGTTGCCAACTGCTAGGATACTCTTCCGCTTGGACTTCTGGCAAGATTCGGAGATCATCATATCTACTTTGACCAGCAGGCCTTCCCCTTCCCCTTCTGCTACCACCACTGGCCATTTGACAGCAGAGCTCTGATGGGCCGAAACAACCGATTCATCAAGCGAGGAAGTAGAGAGAGAGAAATCTCTAGGGTCATAGATGTCCAGTGGGGTCACAGCACCATCGCTGAATTGGATCCAGGAGCTCACCATGGCCTCCTAGCAGAAAATAAAAGGAAATAGTTAAAACAAGGTCAAATGCCTTCTGAGATATTAACAGATGAACAGAGTTGGAAGGGACCTTGTAGGTCATCTAGTCCAACCTGCCCCTGCCCAAGCAGGAGACCCTACACCATTTCTAGGAGATGGCAGTCCAGTCTCTCTTTGAAAGCCTCCAGTGATGAAGTTCCCACAACTTCCGAATGCAAGTTGTTCCATTCAATACAGAATAACAAAGTTGGAAGGGACCTTGTAGGTCATCTAGTCCAACCCCCCGCCCAAGCAGGAGACCCTACACCATTTCTGACAGATGGCAGTTCAGTCTCTTCTTGAAAGCCTCCAGGGATGAAGCTCCCACAACTTCCGAAGGCAACTTCTATTCCATTGGTTGATTGTTCTCACTGTCAGAAAGTTCCTCCTTATTTCCAGGTTGAAACTCTCCTTAATCAGTTTCCATCCATTATTCCTTGTCTGGCCTTCAGGTGCTTTGGAAAATAGCTTGACCCCCTCCTCTCTGTGGCAGCCCCTCAAATATTGGAAGACTGCTATCATGTCTCCCCTGGTCCTTCTCTTCACTAGACTAGCCAGGCCCAGTTCCTGCAACCGTTCATTGTATGTTTTAGCCTCCAGTCCCTTTATCATCCCGGTTGCTCTTCTCTGCATTCTTTCTAGAGTCTCAACATCTTTTTTATAGTGTGGTGACCAAACCTGGATGCAGGATTCTAGGTGTGGTCTTACTAAGGCTTTTATAGAGTGGTATTAGTACCTCACTTAAAAGTATCAACTTATAAATTGGACATCTAGCTAGTTTTCGTGGAAAATGGGCCAGTAAAAAAGAAAACACATTGCATATGTTAATTCTTTGAGATAGTCCAGATGGGAAGCAGAGTGATGAATAACCAGCTCTACCTTAGCAAAAAAGAAAAAAAAAATCACAAACTACAACCACATGATTTTCTAAACCAGTTGTCAAGTGCCTGAATTGCAATGTTGTAACCGCAATATTTTCTTGCTTTCATACATGTCCACCACATGTGATAATAAGTACCTGGAATCTGATTGCGTTTCCAACATTTGGTGGACATATTTTTAAACATTTTGGCTAGTCTTGCTGGTGGCAAGTGCCACCTGTCAACCATTTTATGAAGATTTTCCATATCTGCATTATCAGTTTGTAATTTCTATCCCAAAGTTTTTGCCATCTATCTAATTCGATGGGGATGTGGCTCAGTGGCTAAGATGCTAAGCTTGTCGATCTGAAGGTCGGCAGTTCAGCGGTTCGAATCCCTAGCACCATGTAACGAAGTGAGCTCCCGTGTCTTGTCCCAGCTTCTGCCAACCTAGTAGTTCGAAAGCAGGTAAAAAATGCAAGTAGAAAAATAGGGACCACCTTTGGTGGGAAGGTAGCAGCGTTCTGTGCGCCTTTGGCGTTGAGTCATGCCGGCCACATGACCACGGAGACGTCTTCGGACAGAGCTGGCTCTTCGGCTTTGAAACAGAGATGAGCACCGCCCCCTAGAGTCAGGAACGACTAGCAAAGGGAACCTTTAGCTTTACCTGTGATATAGCCAACATTTTTTTGCCCATGCTATCATTGTTTCTTTTACTTGTTCTAGCAACTGTTGTTTCCTGACACAAATCAGCTGTAATGGGAAGGAGAGGGGGAGTGCCTTTTACAGGACTGGAATGCTTAATCAATAGGCCCAATCGATAAATCTGATACTTTTTAAGCAATGCAGAAGGGAGCCATTTAGTTTAATGGTCCTCAAGGATTATTATACTTTCCAGGTAGGAAACAGCCAGAAGTTGGGGGGTGTTGGGAGTGGAATCTCTTCTAAGAGGACGTGTCCCTTGACATAAGCATCATTTAAACTATGAGAGTGGTCTTTTCTTCTTCTGTGGAACAATTGGTACAAATGTATACCCATTTAGCTTAAAAGGTTTTTACCACTGCCTTGGGAACAACTTGCCTGGACCTCCGTGAGGCATTTGTGAAGAAGGAAGCTTTTAGATGGGGCCATAAAGTAAGGAGACGTTAATGACTCTCCCCATTTGAGGAGCAGTTTCATTGCTTCATCCCTCCGTTTTCCCAGCTGTATCTCTTTGATCGTTAAGGACTAGTGGGTTAAAGATGAAGTGAAGATTCTGGAGAGACATCGGGCTCAGTGTTTAACAACTCAGAAAACTCCAAAATGCTCTCTACCTGTTTGTGAGTGTGGAGCAACTCTTGAGCGATGGTGGTAGCCACGAAAGCTTGAGGACTAGCCGTGCTGGGCTGAAGGACAAGGGACAACCCAGCGACTAGTTGGACTCCCATATCGGTGATGGTCACCTTGTCGTCCAATACCGTCACAGTCTTCTCGGCCAAGATGGAGTCAGATAGTGGAGAAAGGACCTTTGGAAGTCAACAGCGAGATCCACTTAGGAATACACACACACACACACACACACACACACACACACACACACACACTTAGGAATAGTAGATGACCCTCACTCTGTCAAGGACCTTGGAGTACTCATCACTAATGATCTAAGTGCCCGAGCCCATTGTAACAACATTGCCAAAAAGGCTCTAAGAATTGTTAACCTAATCTTGCGTAACTTCTTCTCTGGTAATATTGTACTGCTAACTGAAGCATACAAAACATTTGCTAGACCAATTCTCGAATACAGCTTGTCTGCCTGGAATCCGCACTGCATATCGGACATTAATACGATCGAACGAGTCCAGAGGTATTTCACGAGAAGAGTCCTCCACTCCTCTGCTCGCAACAAAATATCTTATGCCACCAGGCTTGAAATTTTGGGCTTAGACAACTTAGAACTACGCCGCCTTCGGTCTGACCTAAGCGTAGTTCATAAAATTATCTGCTACAACGTCCTACCTGTCAATGACTACTTCAGCTTCAACCGCAACAATACACGAGCACACAATAGATACAAACTTAAAATAAACCGCTCCAAACTCAATTGCAGAAAATACGATTTCAGCAACAGAGTGGTCAATGCCTAGAACTCACTCCCTGACTCTGTGGTTTCTTCCCCAAACCCCCAAAACTTTAATCTTAGACTGTCTGTCAGGTTACGATGTCATCTCAAATAAACTGCATTTCCAAACAAATAGTCTTTGATGAACTCTTTCATTTATTGAGTACAACGATCTGTCCCCGACTCCATCGTAGCCGACACTGACTCTCTGACCCCAAACCCTTCCCTTTCCGTTCCCCAATTCTCAGCGTCTCATCGGCCATCGTCCAAATCACTCTCCCCATCTCTACTACTTCAGCTCACAGGGATGTCCCCCCTCCCATCCCATCTCCTAGGGGATATGATCTACAGGGAAAATAAGTAGATGCAAAGTCAAGCATCTCCTTCTTCTCTTTATGTCAGCACTGGAGTGAATGTAGCTTGAAGTGCTGACACCGTCTACTGTTGACCTCACCCCATTCCTAAGAGCTCTGTAAGGGGTGTGCATAGCACCAATGTGCCCACCATCCCTGCCCTAATGTTCCCTTTTATTCATATCCATTTCATGCGTTCATAATCGTATTTATACTTTTATCTGTAGTCTTATACATGCTTGACTAAATAAATAAATAAAATAAATAAATAAAAAAGTTACACTGTCCCTTTTTTCTCAAATATCTTTATAGAATGGAATATCAAGGCAGGAATGTTCTCATACCAACGTGGTAGACTGACCTGAACCATTGTCATGCCAACTTCCTGCCCAACCAGAACCTTGCCTCCTTGTAACTGGGCCACATGAGGTTTCTCGAGCTTCATGAAATCCGTCACCAAATCTGTTATGTCCATCTGCCAGTCGGAGCCCAACAAATAAGACAGCTGTCCGGATGGGCTGGCATCTTCCGCCACAAACTGGGTGAGGACCCTCACCATGGCATGCTGGTACTGGAGGGTGCAGCCCCTTCCCTTCCGCTCATCTTCATCTTCATCATCGCTCTCTCGCGTCAATCTGAAAAATTAGCATTGTCTTCATGCTCAATCTATATATATAAAAGCCAAATACCACTCACTCATCACGAAATCTCCAGAACGGTACAGCCTACAAACTTGAAATTTAGCACATATGTTCCGCTTGGCTTCTAGGTGCTCGCTAAGAAAGGATTTTTCGGAATACTATCAGATCACTAGTATTTCATATACAGTATTATATTAACAGGCTCTGATGCTAAGGAGTTCTACTCCCCCTCCCCACCTGAAAGGAACTCTGTTCCAACTGCCAGTTGCCTTATATTAACACGCTCTTTGCTAAACTGGGTATGGGCGTGGCCAGTGCATGACTCATCCGGCCTGCAGGCTGGAACATTCTACTCCCCCTCCCCCTCTGTTCCAACTGCCAGTTGCCTTATCACACTCTGATACTACGGATACTACACACTCTGATACTACGGAGTTAAACATTCTACATTAATTTTCATGCTTTAAGGGTCAATTTATCACGCCGGATCACATAGTTTCGTAGCGAAGCACGGGTGTCCAGCTAGTGAGTTGAATATGCACACAATACTTCAAAATTGCCATGGCTTCTTCTACAAAGAAGATGCTGTTGCCGGGAAGTTCACCACAGTCAACAGGGAGCTCTCTGCTGTTTGGAGAAGACAATCCATCGTTGATTCATGGTCCAATCTCCAAAGGCTTCCTCTAGGGAAGAATTTGCAATCACCCTGAACCAATTATATTTGTTTATTGACTTCTTCATTCATTCATTTGTTTGTTTGTTTGTTTATTTATTTATTACAATTTGCCAAACAAAAACCGAGAGCAAGAATAAAAGAATAAAAATAGAATGACAGGGACAATAGGCACATTAGTGCACTTATGCACGCCCCCCTCTACGGACCACTTAAGTATGATGTAAGGTCCACGGAAGTCCATTTGTGACTGAAACTGTGAAAATTTGTAGCTGAGACAACCGGACCAGGTAGAGGATTCCAGACTTTGACCACTCTATTACAGAAATCTTTTTTTTTACAGTCAAGTTTAGAACGATTTACATTGAGTTTAAAACGGTTGTTAGCCTGCATATTATTGCGATTAAAACAAAAAAAGTCATTTACAGGTAAACATTACTATATATATGTTATCCTCCCCCCCCAATAATTATATAAATTACATTAAGGAGAGAGAGAGATGATAGATAGATAGATAAATAAATAGATAGATAGATAGATAGATAGATAGATAGATAGATAGATAGATAGATA
>WNWU01000060.1:4400962-4411332 GCA_012654045.1 Ptyas mucosa | reverse complement strand
CAGGGGAAAGATACTGCAAAATCCCTATTCCCTCCCCACTCCTGGGGGAAGGATACTGCAAAATCCCATTCCCTCCCCACTCCTGGGGGAAAGATACTGCAAAATCCCATTCCCTCCCCACTCCTGGGGGAAGGATATTGCAAAATCTCCATTCCCACCTCACTTTGGGGCCACCCAGAGGTGGCATTTGCTGGTTCTTCAAACTACTCAAAATTTCCGTTACCGGTTCTCCAGAACCTGCTGGATTTCACCCCTGACACCGTGCCTTGTAACACAGTCTTGTTCAGAGGTAAGAAAAAGGAGTGAGAAAGAAAGTTCAAAGCAGTTAGAGATCTCACAAGATCACAGGAGATCTCATGGGGCTTGGAAGCATTGCAGAAAGGGGCCCGGAGCTCACACCGATCCTACATTCTTGCCTGGAATCTCACAAGAATTAACACAGACATTTGACAAGATTTGGGGGATCATGGAACATTTGCCCATTGGGTAATCTGATAAACATTAGGGATTATGGGATATTTGCACAGGGAAATCTGATAAGAGTCAGGGATCACAGGATGTTTTCCTACTGGGAAATCTCATCCCAAAGGTGCTTTTTCAGGAGGCAATTGGACATTCTTGTTTTTTCTTTGAAGAGGTTTCGCTTCTCATCCAAGAAGCTTCTTCGGCTTCTGACAGGATGGTGGGAAAGAAAGGATTTATACTCCTTGCAGACAGCTGGCCATTTGCATCTTTTGACAGGGTCGTTGAAGCACTTGGAGGTTTATCTGTGTCCTCAATGGTCATCTGAGTGGTGCAAATGGTTCCTGTAGTCTGCAATTTTTCCTCTGGAAATCCATTCCTACTCCCACTCCCTTCCAAGCAGGGGTGAAATCCAGCAGGTTCTGACAGGTTCTGGAGAACCGGTAGCGGAAATTTTGAGTAGTTCGGAGTTCCGGCAAATACCACCTCTGGCTGGCACCAGAGTGGGATGGGAATGGAGATTTTGCAATAACCTTCCTCTGGAGTGGGGTGGGAATGGAGATTTTGCAGTATACTCCCCTGCCACGCCCACCAAGCCACACCACGCCCACCAAGCCACGCCCACAGAACCGGTAGTAAAAAAATTTGGATTTCACCACTGATTCCAAGGGTGTTCATCCCAAATTGCATAGCTCAAAGTCTGTAGAGATTCTCAGCCCTCCAGGTCATGGTTGTCCCAAAGGTGCTTTTTTTCAGGAGGCAACTGGAGTTTCTTGTTTTTCTTTTGAAGACTAGGAAAATCTGGGAAATCTCAAAATTTGTTGAAGATCATGGGACATTTGGGCATTGAAAAAACTCATAAGAGTTGGGGATCATGGGATATTTGATCGACTTCTAATGCAATGGAAAGCAGGATAGATGCAGCTTGCTATGGATCTCCATCATGGCTAAGCAGGAATTCCAGCCTCAACATCTACAATCCTAGTCCAACGTTCAAAACATCTACTGCCCACCAGGTCCTCCAAACCTTCAAGTTTAGCAACTCCTGAACTTGGAGGTCGGGGGGAAACCTACCAAAGATATGCACACATTTTATCTCAGCATCAATGTTAAGAGGAGATACTAAAAAGTATTGATTTTTACTAACTTCCTCAGGTTTATTAGCATTCCTTACCCTTTAAAGAGGCTGGCAGGAAAAGGACAGAGAAAGAAAGAGATTTTTGTCCTTAAAATCCTATTATGGCCCTGATCCTCTGAGTTGATTTACTTAGACGTATCTGAAGGGTCCCTGGTGCTCTCTGGACTTTGTTGTTTTCTTGCAGACATTTCTAGATAACATGATCAATGTTATCTCTAGAAGGGAGGGAGGTTTGCAGTGAGGAGGAGGAGGAGGAGGAGGAGGAGGAGGACAATGACTGTGGGGTCCTTGGTGCTCTCTGAACTTGGTGGTTTTCTTGTGGACATTTCATGACCCAACTAGGTAACATCATCAGTGCTAGAAGGGGATGGAGATTTGGGGGGGGGAGGAAGAGGAGGAGGACTGTGGGGTCCTTGGTACTCTCTGAGCTTGGTGCTTTTCTTGCAGACATTTAATGACCCAACTAGGGAATAGAAGAAGAGAGTGGCAGAATTGAGGATGAGGACAATGAGGAGGAGAAGGAGAGGATCCTTGGTGCTTCTCAAGCTTGATTGTATTCTTGCAGATGTTTCATTAGCCAAACTGGATAACACCATCGGTGCTAGTCTAGTCTAGGACCCCACAGTCCCCCTCCTCCTCTTTGCAAACCTCACTCCCTTCTAGCACTGATGATAACCAGGACAACCAAATTAAACATGAGCCAAAAAAGCCAATGCAACCCTAAGTTGCATTAACAGAGGATACAGTCGAGATCAAGTGAGGTACTAATACCACTCTATAAAGCCTTAATAAGACCACACCTAGAATCCTGCATCCAGTTTTGATCACCACACTATAAAAAAGAAGTTGAGACTCTAGAAAAAGTGCAGAGAAGAGCAACCAGGATGATTAAGGGCAGTGGTGAAATCCAATTTTTTTTTACTACCGGTTCTGTAGGTGTGGCTTGTTGGGCGTGGAAGGGAAGGATACTGCAAAATCTCCATTCCCTCCCCACTCTGGGGCCAGCTAAAGGTGGTATTTGCGGGTTCTCCGAACTGCTCAAAGTTTCCACTACCGGTTCTCCAGAACCTGTCAGAACCTGCTGGATTTCACCCCTGATTAAGGGACTGGAGGCTAAAACACACGATGAACGGTTGCAGGAACTGGACCTGGCTAGTCTAGTGAAGAGAAGAGAAGGACCAGGGGAGACAGAAGAGCAGTCTTCCAATATTTGAGGGGCTGCCTCAGAGAGGAAGGGGTCAAGTTATTCTCCAAGGCACCTGAAGGCCAAACAAGGAATAATGGATGGAAACTGAACAAGGAGAGATTCAACCTGGAAATAAGAAGGAGTTTTCTGACAGTGAGAACAATCAACTGATGGAACAGGAGTTGCCTTCGGAAGTTGTGGGAGCTTCATCACTCAAGAAAAGATTGGACTGCCATTTGTCAGAAATGGTGTAGGGTCTCCTGCTTGAGGGGGATTGAACTAAATGAGCTATAAGGTCCCTTCCAACTCTGTTAATCTGTTAATATGATATTACCTATCTGGGTGATGAAACATCTCCAAGAAAACTGCCAAACTCAGAGACCACCAAGGACCCCACAGTCCTCCTCCTCCTCTTTGCAAACCTCTCTGCCTTCTCGCGCTGATGATGTTACCTAGTTGGGTAATGAAACGTCTGCAAGAAAACCACCGAACTCAGAGACTACCAAGGACCTCTCGTGTTAACCCTGAGCTAGATATTCTCCTTTATTCTATGTCTCTTCTCTGTTGGCTTCCTTTGCTGCCAACCTTAGTACATGCTCAGCTCGTTTGCATTTGAATATAGACACGGAAATAAATAGAAGGAATTTGATTGCCAAAGCACGGCCTACTTCAAAGCTGAGCAATCTGTTCCAAAGAGGGAAGTGATTTTCCCTCCCCCCACCTCCCAAGTTTTGCAAAAATAAAAATTAAAAATAGCTGGCTCCTTTTCTAAGTTTCCAGGAAGTGAAGAGATTCCCAAAGTCCAGACTGGAACCCTCATTATTAATAGACACCGAGAAAGCATCTTTGGATGAATCTTGCTGAGCCAGCAAAAAAATGTGGGCTATTCTTCATGTTTTACTGCCACTGTAAATATCTTCTGGTCCACTTTTTAAAAGGTTAGACGCGTCCTTGGGAGATTGAGGACTTTTATAACTGCAGGGAGGAGTGTAAATTCAGAATTCAGAGAAGGCAAGGGCTGTTGATAATCTCAAACCAGGAGAGAGATAGGAAAAGAACTGGCTAACTATCTTGGAACATCAGTTACACTCTAAGCGGGTGTCACTTATAGTGCTAAGGATGGAAAACTACCAACTTTTCAATGATACATATGTTTTATGGACCAGACTTGGTTGGAAGAGTATACCAAGAGGGTGGGTGTGCAAAATATTAAATCTCACACTTCCAGATCTGCCTCATGGCTTGTCTGGCCATAATTTTCTGGTTTCCTTTAATGTTTCTTGAAATTTTGGAGGAGAGCAGAGGATGGTGCCAACTTAGAAGTAAAGAGAAATTTCCTGACAGTGAGAACAATTAACAATTCTAGGGCTCATTTTGTGGAAATGTTTCTGTTTATCGAAGATGGACTGCACAATATTTCAAGGGACAAGAGGAAAGTCACATAGAAACAACACAGAGGAAGAATAGGACCTAAGCAGAGCCCTTGCTTTGCTGTGAGTGTATTCTAGGTTTAATTGCAATAAAAGCCAGAAGATTCTAATCCTTTTATATCTGTAATGCTCTGGATTTTATGACCTAGTTCACCAGAACAAAGATGGAGATTTAAGCCAGGTGTCAACCCTGAAGCTGGCCTAGCCGAAGCCATCTTGGAGCTTCAGTATTGCCACAGTGGAGCTGAGGGATAGTGTTGTGGCCGCCAGCTGCAAGTGGAGCTGGCAGCAGAATCGGATGAGGAGGAGGTTGGGGAGGAATTTGGGCCAGTTCTGGAGCCTGGGGAAGGCTCTGATGGATGCTCTGCATCAGATGCAGAGTTAAAGCCAGGCCCATCCAACATTTCCCAGGCTCTGGCGAGACAGCTGCCTTTGGAGGCTGAGATGAGTGAGGAGGAAGAACAGCTGAGGCCTGTTCCGGATGCACGTATGCGCAGAGCAGTTAGGAGAGGAGAACAACGGAGGACAAGGAGTCGACTTGGGAAGCAAGGCACACATGGGCGCTGAATGGCCCCTCCCTGGCTGGGGAATAAATAGAAGGAAAGGGAGTGGTGATCGTAGGAGACAACCGTTCGTATTGCTGAAGATTTGGCTCATTGCATTTCGTGCCACAGAGACTGCTTGCCAGAACTTAATTAGCAGCCTTTCGACTGGGAGCTCACGGCCTTGCAATTATCGCAAGGAACTGATAAGGTCTGTTACTGCAGTTAACTCCTTGAAGGACTTTTGCCTGGACTTTTTGGTGGGTGAATGCAATTAATTCACAAGAGGTAAATAAAGAGGGTTTATTTGTGAGCAGGAGTCTGTTTCTTGCTTCTGCTAAGGCTGAGTCAGAACAGATAGGGAGGGGGGATTAGAGATAGCTTAGGGTTGTGCAGTCAAAACAAAATACTCTTGGGAACCAAGGATGTTCTCACACCTGGTCGGAGGAAGGAGGAGTGATGTCACCAGGCAACCAGGCAGCACCTTGATTGGACCATGTGACTGGTTGTTTGGGGAGGGGGAAAAACTTTTAATTAGATGAAAACCACGGGACTTTTCAGAGTCGGTTTTCATCCGATATGTGCCAATATGATATTTCCAATGAAGCTATTCTTCAAGGAATCTACTTGCCTTGGTCTGTTGCTTGAAATGGATGTATTACTTGGAACCCAGACAAGGGGTTGTAATCTTTGATAGACTAAGGACCATACCTGTGGTAGAGATGTTGCGTCATCAGAAGGAAGTTCTGAGATTAGAGAATGACAGATCGGTAGCCATACAGTTTGGGGTTTTCTATTCGTATTAGGAAGATCGTGCAGTAAATATATATATATATGTCAGTTGATGAAGGTTTGAGAAATCTGTATCTTTAACTGAAAGCCTGAAGAGTCGGTAGACAACGGCAGCCAGCCAAAAACTCAAATTGCCTTGAGCCAAAGGAAGGTTGGTTGCATTATTAATACGGACGCATTAAAATCCAGCAGGGATTCTTTAATAGCTGGAGCTACATATATTATCTCTATGGTGTACCTCAATACATTTTAGAGATATTTTTAAGAAGCTCTAATTACATCCAATTTCAGGTTGGGCTCTAATCTGGAATACAAATAACCCAGCTATTTTACAATGTGACTCTTTAATTAGGCATTCCTTACTGCTGAACTGGAGCTCAGATGTTCCTCCAGATCATCTTTGCATCCATATAAACTCAACAGCATCAATACATCCCTACCCCAAAAAATGGCCCAGTATGTTGTCAGGAAAGTCCTGGCTCTTTGCTTATCCAGTGGAGAAGAAAAGGCAATACCAACAAGTAAACCTTGTTGGCCAGAAAGATGGGACAAGACTCAGCAAACCATCTCAATCCAACAAGGTCATAGTTGACCATGGGGGTGCAGAGCTGAAGGATAGAGACTCAACTCCACACTATAAAAAAGATATTGAGCAATCAAGATGATTAGCGGGCTGGAGGCTAAAACATACGATGAACGGTTGCAGGAACTGGGCATGGCTAGTCTAGTGAAGAGAAGGACCAGGGGAGACATGATAACAGTCTTCTAATATTTGAGGGGCTGCCACAGAGAGGAGGGGGTCAAGCTATTTTCCAAAGCACCTGAAGGCCAGAGAAGGAAGAATGGATGGAAACTGAACAGGGAGAGATTCAACCTGGAAATAAGGAGGAATTTTCTAACAGTGAGAACAATCAACCAATGGAACAGAAGTTGCCTTCAGAAGTTGTGGGAGCTTCATCCCTGGAAGCTTTCAAGAAGAGACTGGACTGCCATCTGCCAGAAATGGTGTAGGGTCTCCTACTTGGGCAGGGGGTGGGTGGGTTGACTAGATGACCTACAAGATGACCTTTCCAACTCTGTTAAACTCCTCAAAAGCCAAGAATAAAATATCTCCCATGGCTGGTGATCCTAGCACTTACTTTAACCACATCCTCAGCAGAAGACTTGCATTCCACCGATTCAGAGATATCCATCACCATATTGTTTTCTTCAACAGAAATCACCTTGACTGGAACAGCAACTGTTTTCCCAGTGAGGATGGCCGTGTTCAAGATATCCGTGTCCTGGAAAACAATGGAAACAAAAGCAGGTTAAAAAAAAAACAGTAACTGTGAGAGGGACCTTGGAGTCCTAGTGGATGATCACTTAAAGATGAGCCAGCAATTTGTGGCAGCAGTCAAAAAAGCTAATATAATCAGTTGTGGCATTCAAATAATTTAACAACCGGTTCCCTGCCCTAATGACTGGGTGGGTGGGCATGGCCAGGGTGTGTGACAGGCAGCACCTGGCCTCCTGCACTCCCCTGGGAGCAAAAACAGGCCACGGGGGGGGGGGGGGAATGTAAAGGGCTCCCCTCACACATACGTGCTAGTTGTTCCTGACTCTAGGGGGCGCTGCTCATCTCCGTTTCAAAGCCGAAGAGCCAGCGCTGTCCGAAGACATCTCCGTGGTCCTATGGCCAGCATGACTCAATGCCAAAGGTGCATGGAACGCTGTTACCTCCCCACCAAAGGGGGTCCCTGTTTTTCTACTTGCATTTTTTACCTGCTTTCAAACTGCTAGGTTGGCAGAAGCTGGGACAAGTCACGGGAGCTCGCCCGGTTACGCGGCGCTAGGGATTCGAACCGCCGAACTGCCGACCTTTCCATTGGCAAGCTCAGCGTCTTAGCCACTGAGCCACCACATCCTTTGGGCCTTATAGGCCTCCCTAAAGCCTCCTGGGAGCAAAAATGGTTGTATAAACAGAGGGATAGAATCAAGATCATGTGAAGTATTAGTACCACTTTATAAAGCCTTAGTAAGACCCCACCTGGAATCCTGCATCCAGTTTTGGACCCCAAAACTGTGGTGTAGGAGTAGGAATGGATTTCCAGAGGGAAACTTGCAGACTACAGAACCATTAGCACTACTCAGGTAACCATTGAGGACATAGATAAACCTCCAAGTGGCCTCAATGACTCTCTAAAAGGATGCAAACAACCAGCTGTCTGCAAGGAATATAAATCCTTCCATTCCCCACCATCCAGTCAGAGCTGAAGAAGCTTCTTGGATGAGAAGCAAAATGTCTTCAAAGGAAAAAAAACAAGAAAGTCCAGTTGCCTCCTGAAAATTCATCACTGGAGGTTTCTAAGAAGAGACTGGGCAGTGACTTTTCTGAAATAATACAGGGTCTTCTGCTTGAGCAGGGGGCTGGACTAGAAGACCTCCAAGGTCCCTTCCAGCTCTACTCTGATTCTGATTCAAGTGTCAACATAGCACTGGTTGAGAGAAGTTCTCCTGAGATCCATGACCATTTTGTCAAGGTTCAAAGCAGAGTTGACTCATTGTGGAAGGAAGGAATCTTCCTCACTTGGGTGTCAGCCAAAGGCCACTGGAAAAAGTGGGCGGGATATCATTTAGCTGACTTCATCTAAACTAGCCAACATTATCTTGACTTAGCAGAATCAGACTTGGTTAATACTTGGAGGGAGACTAAAAAAAACCACAACAACCAGTGTTGTATCAAACTAGAATGTCAACCAATACACACACACACACACACACACACACACACACATATATATATATACATATATATATATATATATATATATATATATATATATATATATATATATATATATCAGAAGAAGAATGTGAAAACCATTTCCACATTGCTCCTAAAATAATTACTGAGCTCACCAGGAGCTGAGCTTTACATTTATATCTCAGTACTAAATTAAATCAACGATTAAAATAATATCCTGTCTTCAGCAGGTATCTGTAAGAATGCCAGGAAAAGGATATTATTAAATCTTGGTCAAATAAGGCAACTTATTTCCCCCCCACACCCCCTCTCCTAAAGTTTTGCCAAACTGTTTTCCGTTTTCATTTGAAAGAAATATTTTCAAAACAGACCCGAGAGATAGAAATAAATGATCCATAGATGGGCATCAAACCATCTGAAAAAAAAAAGCCTGCCATTTAAATGCTAAACGCATCAATTCCAAAACATTTGTACAGTTTAACTTCGCTCCTGTTCCATAACATTTAAAGGACATTTACGATCGCTCTGTCATCAGAGATTAAGAAACGCGTATATGAAAAACGCAGGGATGGAAAACATTTGGCCAATTCTTCTTCTTCTTGTTTTTCAAATCGAACCAAATGGACCAACCGTTGAATAAATGGGATGTTGGTGGGGGAGAGCTGCAGTTTTTCTAATTTCAATTGCTACCTAGGAGAAGAAAGACGAAGAATTTCATCCTCATGATCAGGCTTTTTATAAAAGCCCTGAGCTAAATAAGAAATAAATTGATTTTTTTTTAAAAGGCTGTTTCATCTTCGCTACTCCTTCCTTCCCACATTTTATCCCTTCTTATCAGGACATCCTTACCAAGACTTTACTACAATGGTCCCCAACCAGAGGGGGCTGCTGGGGGTTCGGGAGAACCTCTAGCTAAGATTCTATGAAGTTCGGAGAACCCCCAAATACCACTCCTCCTAGCAGGCCCCACCCACCCTGCCCTGCCCCTCCCAGGAGTCCCCACACGGCCTGTTTTGGATGTTGGTAAGTGCAGAGCACGCCCGGAGGCTCAGGGAGGGTGAAAAACAGGCCTACCAGAAGTTTGGGAAGACCGGAAATGGGCCTGTTTCCAGGCTCCAGAGAGCCTCCGGAGCCTGGGGAGGCCATTTTCGTCCTCCAGGAGGCTCGAGAAAAGCCTCTGGAGCCCGGGGAGGGCAAAAATGCTCCCCCACTACGGTGCAGGAGGCTGACTAGGCCACCCCCACCATGGCCACGCCCACCCAGAAACCGGGCAGAGAACCCCTTGCTAAAACTTTTGGCCCCCAAATTTGGGGTACCAGGGACTGGTTCCTTGGAGAGAGGTTTTTCCATGGACCGGAGGGTGGTTTCATTTGCTTGTTTGCGCAGCCCGGTTGCTGGCATGTCGTGGCCCGGTGCCAGTCCACGAACCAGGGGTTGGGGGACCTCTGCTTTACAACACCTAACAAGTAACTAGATTTGAGGGTGATGTTTATATAAAGTTAAAAACAGAAGAGGTTAAAGAGAGGCTGTTTCTGTCTGGTGGCTGCTAGCTTAAAACAAAACCCAAAGAATAGCCTACAATTCTTTCCCAATAATTCATCTGCAATGGTTCCAAAACCTTTGGTTCTTCCAAGACCAAGTCTCAAGGCAGTTTCTTTCCCCGTTCATCAACTTCGTCAACGAACAAAAAAGACCACACATGCTTACGGAATTTAGGGGTCATGAATGGCCAGTAAATATACTTATTTGTCAAAGGATGTACAGTTGCAGGACAAAACAAACAAAAAAGATATTAAAAAAAAGAAAAGGACCCAGCTCAGAGAGCATCAAGGACCACACAATCCTTCTCCTCTTCCTTCTCCTCCATTCCACAAACCCCACTCCTTTCTAGCACTGATGATGTTCCCTAGTTGGGTAGTGAAATATCTCCAAGAAAACATCCAAGGCCAGAGAGCCCCAAGGACCACACAATCTTCCTCCTCCTCCTCCTCCTCCTCCTCCTCCTCCTCCTCCTTTCCACAAACCTCACTCCTTTCTAGCACTGATGATGTTCCCTAGTTGGGTAGTGAAATAT
>WNWU01000060.1:4381949-4398915 GCA_012654045.1 Ptyas mucosa | reverse complement strand
AAAATCCCCATTCCCACCCCCCTCCAGGGGAAGGATACTGCAAAATCTCCATTCCCACCCCACTCCAGGGGAAGGATACTAAAAAATTTTCATTCCCACTCCACTCTGGGGCCAGCCAGAGGTGGTATTTGCTGGTTCTCTGAACTACTCAAAATTTCAGCTACTGGTTCTCCAGAACCTGTCAGAACCTCCTGGATTTCACCCCTGCCTGACTCCCTTCTAGCACTGAAGATGTTACCTAGTTTGAGCAATGAAACATCTCCAAAAAACCCACCAAGTTCAGAAAGCACCAAGGACCCCACAGTCCTCCTCCTCCTCTTCCTCCTCCTCCTCCTCCTCCTCACAAACCCCACTCCCTTCTAGCACTGATGATGTTACCTAGTTGGGTCATGAAACGTCTGTTAGAAAACAACCAAGCTCAAAGAGCATCAAGGACCCCACAGTTTTCCTCCTCCTCCTCCTCCTCCCTTCCTCCTTCTCCTCCATTCCTCCTCCTCTCCTCCTCTTCCTCCTCCTCCTCCCCTTCTCCTTCTCCTCCACCTCCTCCTCCTCCTCTCTTCTTCCAATTTGAGTAATAAGGAGAAGGATGGATAGATAACGGATTACCAGCTGAGCCAATTTTAAGATTAACCGCAAAGGAGATAGGCTGGAAGGGAAGGAACAAAACAAGCAATCACGATTTCTAGCTGGCGAGACAGTCCAGCGGTCTCTCTCTGCCTGGACAATTGCTAAACTGAAAATGATATTTCTCAGGTAGCCAAAAGGTGTAATTTCCTACCAAGATCCCGACTTTCAAAATATCATCGTTGCCTTTCTCCTCCCCCTCCAGGCCCATCACTGCCATAGCAACACTTAAAATACTCAGTGCCAGGAAGAAAAGTTGGAATAGACTTTAACTTTGGAAGAAGAAAAAAGATTGGGAATAGCGCCTATCTCTCTCTCTCTCTCTCTCTCTCCTTCCCTCCCTCTCTTTGCGTGTGTACATGCCTTTCTGTGAAATCTGCCCACGCACTTTGAAAATGAATTTTAGGTAAAGATAAAGGTTCCCCTTGCACATATGTGCTGGTTGTTCCCGACTCTAGGGGGTGGTGCTCATCTCCGTTTCAAAGCCGAAGAGCCAGCACTGTCCGAAGACGTCTCCATGGTCATGTGGCCGACATGACTCAACACCAAAGGCGCACGGAACGCTGTTCCCTTCCCACCAAAGGTGGTCCCTATTTTTCTACTTTCATTTTTTAACGTGCTTTCGAACTGCTAGGTTGGCAGAAGCTGGGACAAGTCACGGGAGCTCACCCCGTTGCGCGGCACTAGGGATTCGAACTGCTGAACTTCCGACCTTTCGATCGACAAGCTCAGCATCTTAGCCGCTGAGCCACCGCATTGCTTTATGAACTTTAAGCGGGACCAAATTTTCTTTTGTCTGTGCTGACGTGAGTCGTAGCTGAGTGTTACAAGGTGTTGAAGCACAGAATTAGAAGACAACCACGGAAAAACTGCTACAATCAGGACTGAAATTACTGACCAAAATACAGCGATATGGAGAAGTAGCGGGCCTGAAAATTAACAAACAAAAACCCAAAATTTTAACAAAGAATCTCACCAAACAGCAAGAAAAAGATTTGGAAAATATGCTAGGGATACAAACAGCAAAGAAAGTTAAATACCTAGGAGTGTGGCTTACCAACAGAATATCAATGCCGGAAGACAATTATACTAAATTAGCTAAACAGGTAGAAAAAGATTTGGAAAGTTTGTTTTTGTTTTGTTTTTATTAAATTTATATACCGCCCTTCTCCCGAAGGACTCAGGGCGGTGAACAGCCAAAGAATAAAAAACACATACGTACAAAAATTTAAGATAGAATAAAAATGAATTAAGTAATTTGGCTAAGACGAATTTAAAATACCCAATGATTTAAAACAAATTAAAATTTACATTTAACAGGGGAAAAGATTTAGGCCAGGCCGGCTTGATGAAATAGAAAAATCTTAAGTGCGCGACGGAAGGTGCGCAGATCTGGGATCGTCTGTATCTCCGGGGGGAGCTCGTTCCAGATCGTAGGTGCCCCCACAGAGAAGGCTCTCCCCCTGGGGGCTGCCAGTCGACATTGTTTGGCTGACGGCACCCGGAGGAGCCCCTCTCTATGGAAGCGTACTGGCCGGTGGGAGGCTATTGGTGGTAGCAGGCGGTCCCGTAGATAACCAGGTCCTAAGCCATGGAGCGCTCTAAAGGTGATAACCAAAACCTTGAAGCGCACTCGGAAGACCACTGGGAGCCAGTGCAGCTTGCGCAGGAGAGGTGTTACATGGGAACGCCCCGTCGTTCCCATAACCACCTGCGCGGCCACACTCTGCACCAGTTGGAGCCTCCGGGTGCTCCTCAAGGGGAGCCCCATGTAGAGAGCATTACAGTAGTCCAGGTGGGAAGTGACGAGGGCATGAGTGACTGTGCGTAAGGAGTTGGACAAGTTGGACAAAACTCTAGTTATCTCTTCTAGGCAAAATCGCCACTATCAAAATGAATATTCTCCCAAGAGTGTTGTACCTATTCAGGGTGATACCAGTAAATCCGGGCAGAACATACTTCAAAGGTTTGGACATGATGATATCAAAATTTATCTGGCAGGAAAAAAAAGGCAAGAATCAAATTAAAGCACTTACAGGACGAAAGAGAGAGATGGGACTCCCCGATTGGCAGATTTATTATAAAGCGTCAGTACTAACATGGATAAAAGATTGGACTGAACTCAAAAACAGACGAACATTAATACTGGAAGGTTTCGACCTGACAAGGGGATGGCATGCATACTTATGGGAAGAGAAAATCACAAAACAAGAACAAGACACATTGTGAGAGACACCCTGCTCAAAACCTGGAATGAAATCAGAAAGAACCACTATGACAAGATCCCACGGTGGATCTCTACAATGGAAGCACAAATCTATCCAAACACAATGGACACAAATAAAATGAAAACATACCAGGATCTGTTGAATGAAGAAGGGAAACTAAAAACAATAGAAGAATTAAGAACCCAAGGTGTAGAAATGGACTGGTGGCCATACTTACAATTAAAATCGAGATACAAAACAGATATAGAAAAATTCGGAATCCAAAAAGAATTAAATCAAATAGACAAAATTTTACTGGGCCCCAACGAGAAATTAATAACAAAAATTTATAATTTTTTATTGGCATATAAACTAGAAGAAGAAACAGTTAAAGAAATCATGATCACGTGGGCAACGAATTTTGGATACCCTATAGAATTAAATAAATGGGAAAAACTATGGAAAACTAACAACAAATTAACACTATCGGTTCCGTACAAAGAAAATGCCTACAAGATGTTCTATAGATGGCACCTCCCACCGGCGCGGATATCTAAAATGTTTTCCAATACGTCGTCACTGTCAGCCTCCGCCTTCACTGCTTTGGCTGCCATAGTAACGGGAGGGGGGAGAACTAGGAACCAGGGGGTTGGGGATGCAAAGCTGGAGGAGAGAGTCAAAAACGAAACCCAAAGAAGAAACGAAACTGTATCTTTGAAAGGGGGGTTGGGCAACTGGGGGTTGGCATTCCTGATTGATGACGGTGGTGGACAGGCTTCTACCTGACCCCTGAGAGACCTTTGGATGATTTACGATGGACTGTGGGAGGGGACGCTTTGTACAGTATATGCACTTTTCACGCCTATTGCCTTAGTTCTAGCTTTCCTTTGGTTGCATTCATTTCATCTTCTAGTAAAAGTACCTTTCTCTATGAACAATGGAGTCTGGCTCATTCTTTCCTAGACTGGAAATGTAGTCTGTACATTTCCAACATTTCTGCTAGAAATGTAAAGCGCAAAAAGGGACATACTACCACATGTGGTGGTCGTGTCCCAAAGCTAAACAATTCTGGAACAACATTAAAACTCAATTGGAAGAAATCATAACTCAAAAAGTACCATTAAAATCGGAAACATACCTATTAGGCATACTTACACGTAATTACGAAAAAGAAATAACATATCTAATCACACACATTTTGACTGCGTCAAGGATCACCTATGCACAATATTGGAAATCAGAAGAAGTCCCAACACAAGACAGAATAATATCCAAAGTCATGGAATGTGCTGAGATGGACAGACTCATCAAGGAAATTCAAGGAAAGGAAGAATCCGACTACTATCTGGTTTGGCAAAGGTGGTATCAATGGTTGGAGATACAGAAACAAAACAAAAAATAGGATCCTAAAAGACCAAAGTAAAATCCTGTACCAAACGAGGTATAACAACGAATAACTAAAGTTCAGTAAAATAATATCGTGATATAAGGTAAGAGAAGGAATACATATTAGGGAATATAGGTTATAGATGTCATAAGAAATCAGACATTACGTTTAGATGTCATTATTGTGATGCATGTTGTGTACTGTTTTACTTGTATCTGTATGTGTTTATGTATGTTTTGTGTGTAACAAAAAAAAAAGAAAAAGAAAAAAAGAAGACAACCACCTTCCTTCCTTCCTTCCCTTTTCCTCCCTCCCATTGCCTTTCACCCTTCCCTCTTTTCCACATCATTTTTCTTTGTTTCCTTCCTTCCTTCCTTCCTTCCTTCCTTCCTTCCTTCCTTCCTTCCCTCCCTTCCCTTTCTCCCTCCTTCCTTCCTTCCCTCCCTCCTTCCCTCCCTCCTTCCTTCCCTTTTCCTCCCTCCCTCCCATTGCCTTTCACCCTTCCCTCTTTTCCACATCATTTCTCCTTCCTTCCTTCCTTCCTTCCTTCCTTCCTTCCTTCCCTCCCTCCCTCCCTCCCTCCCTCCCTCCCTCCCTCCCTCCATCTCCCCCCTACTTCCTCTCTAAGATGGTGGACTCTTTCATTCTATGCTTCTATGAATGAATGATGAACGAGCGAACGATAGATGGACAGACAGATCTCTAGGCACTAAGAACTCAGGAAAAAGAAATGTTGGAAGGTTGTAAAGCAGCTGTTGTGGATGAAGAAGGACTCCATAAGATCAAAGCACCCATAACATGAAAACGCACTCTCTCTCTCAGAAAGACAATCGCTTCCACACTCTTGGTACCCCAGGCCTTTTAAAAGCAAAATTAAAAATGCAAAAAGTTACATATACAGCCCATTGGTGGAACTAAGTTATTCATTTGGTAATTTACTTAAACAGCAATGGGATAATAGCGGCGATCAACAAGAATCATGGACTCCAAACACCAACAAAGCAAGAGACATGAATGTTTTATAAGGGAACACACATTCACACACCGTGTCAAGGGACCTCCTCAGTCCTAAACACAGACCAGATGGTTCCAAAAAAAGATATATATCTCCAAATATCCACAGCTCCATTGTCGCTAAACTGGAGCTTCCCGGGGGGACGGGGAGGAGATCAGCTTTTCAGGACAGAAAGGACACACAGACAAACAGCTACATGGACTTACAGATAGGCAGATGACAGTGCCGACTGAAAGGCACGTTGACAGACAGGCGAAGGAAGGCAAATATACATGTCCCAGGCAGGCGTGGGTTTCAGATCCTTTAGCAACGGGTTCATTGCCCTGTTGCTGGGTGGGTGCGGCCATGGTGGGTGTGGCCTAGTTCGCCGCCTGCACTACAATGGGGTGGGAGGGCAGTTTTTGCCCTCCCCAGGCTCTGGAGGCTTTTCTTGAGCCTCCAGGAAGGCAAAAACAGCCTCCCCAGGTTCCGGAGGCCTTCTAGAGGGTAGAAACAGGTCCATTTCCAAACTTCCTAGGCCCATTTTTTGCCCCCCCAACCCTCTGCATTGCCCCTGCACTGGAATGAGGAATTGGCCACATGAAGACTTCTGGAATGGGTGGGGCGGGAGGCATGGGGCAGGGTGGGAGGAGCGGGGCGGGCATAGCTAGCCAGGATGGCATTTGGGGTTCGTTGAACCTTGGCGATCCTTGGCTAGAGGATTGCCCGAACCCTGCCGAACCCCCAGGAGCCCACCCCTCGTCCCAGGATAATGTTGCAGGATCCAATCTGGGTTGCTCACCGGAACCAGAACTTTAGATTTCTGAACACCACTCAGAGGCTAGCATAAGAGGACAAATCGTGTGTCGCAAAGATTGCTTGGAGGTGGGAGATACTTCTAATGTAATCTACTGGATCCCCTGCATGGATTGCCCCTGTGACTACGCAGGATAGGTGGGGAGGAAGCTAACCACTTGTGTTTGCAAGAACACAAGTGAACGATCGGAGGAAGAGACCCAAACTCATTGATAGCCTCACATTGCATTGAACAGGGACATACACTCAATTTCGCAACGACTTAAGATTGTTGGCTGAGCAAGTTCAAAAATAGCCTTGGAAGACTATCCTCTGATCTCGGTGACTGACTCAGATTGGCTCCTGCAGACAGACATACGACCAGGGGGATGGACAGACCGACAAATGAAAGGAGAGACAGAACTGGGCATAGTTAGTCTAGTGAAGAGAAGGACCAGGGGAGATAGGATAGCAGTCTTCCAATATTTGAGGGGCTGCCACAGAGAGGAGGAAGGGGGTTAAGCTATTTTCCAAGGCACCTGAAGGCCAGACAAGGAATAAAGGATGGAAACTGATCAAGGAGAGATTCAACCTAGAAATAAGGAGAAATTTTCTGACAGGGAGAACAATCAACCGATGGAACAGAAGTTGCCTTCAGAAGTTGTGGGAGCTTCATCACTGGAGGCTTTCAAGAGGAGACTGGACTGCCAAGTGTAGGGTCTCCTGCTTGAGCGGGGGGTTGGGCTAGATGACCTACAAGGTCCCTTCCAACTCTGCTAATCTAATCCAACAGAATTGGAAGGGACCTTGGAAGTCTTCTAATCCAACCCCTCCTTATAGCATTTCAGACAAATGGCATTTGCAGAAAATGGAGCAGTTCCTGTTTCATTTTATTCCCTTGCCACAAATGATGAGGGAGGCCGAGGACATCTCTAAAAGAGAATTAATAATTGCCGCTCGGTCTCGCAATGAGACAGATGCCTGCTCATCCAAACTGCAGCGTGGCCATTTTCTCCTAATAGAGGATTTCGGAAGACGTAGTAGAGTAATAAATTGTAATAAAAGAGCATTTATTATTTATTCATGTTTGGGGAGGCAGCAAATCCTGTTGAAGGACAATCAGCACCGTTAAATCAAGGAGGGGAGGACGATAGGCTCGGGAACTGGCAGATGAAAAAACCATGGTCAATCTTTTCCTTTAGTTGGCCAACACTTCCCTTCCCTCTTGGGCACTATCACAAAGAGCCTTCAAGAGGGAATAACATTGGATTTCCAAATTCTGCTGGACCCAGAGGTCCACAACCCAACTCAAAACACCCATCCCAAGACAATCCAAACCAGTTTCTAAAAGCTACCAGGTTCCACCTTAGTCATAGTCAAGAAAAAACCCACAGAAACATTTTTTTCAATGTTCTTTCAGTGGCTCAACTTAGAAGCTGGATTCACACGTAGCTTTAAGTTGTTGTACAAAACTCTATTGGCAGGATTGATTCATCAGGCTAAACCATACACTAGGGAGGGTGAATTGAGTGACTAAGATCTGATTATGTTAAACCATAAATAAGCAAACCAACTTATGCTAGCCGCAAGAGACACAAGTTGTTGGCTAAGATATGTGTGTGGATCAAGGAAGGGTAAAAGAAGATTGTTGACTCAGAGGCCTGGATTCTCTGACCACGTGATCAGTCATTCAATCTTGGCCACCAGCAGGGGTGAAATCCGGCAGGTTCTGGAGAACCGGTGGCGGAAATTTTGAACAGATCGGAGAACCGGAAAATACCACCTCTGGCTGGCCCCAGAGTGGGGTGGGAATGGAGATTTTGCAGTATCCTTCCCCCAGGAGTGGGGTGGGAATGGAGATTTTGAACCAAGCCAAGCCCACAAAGCCAGACCACGCCCACCAAGCAAGGCCACACCTACCAAGCCACGCCCACAGAACTGGTAGTTTTTAAAAAATGGATTTCACCACTGCCCACCAGGATTGATCACAAGGTTGGGGCGGCCAATAGTACAAACCAAACCAAGGTTAAAGCCTAACAAAGATTAGCAGTTACAGCATAAAGAAGAAAAGTGAAACACTTAGAAAAAATGAGATGTACAAAAGTTATCACCATAGAGAAAACGAGATATACAGAAATGATCCCCATGTCAGTTAATACTTAGTTGGGTAACCTTTAGCGTGAATTATGGCCTAACATCTTCCCATGGAGTGAACCAAGTCTTTTAGTTCTGCGGCTCTTATAATGTGAAACCAAGATGGAATGATGGCTTCTATTAACTGGGTTTTATTGCTGGGTCACTTCTGACTAACAAGTTTCTTTAGTCGGCTCCATAGATTTTAAATTGGATTAAGGTCTGGGCTATTCCCAGGCCATTCCAGCAGTGAAATACAATTATCTTGAAACTCCAAAAAAATGTGGTGTTATTAGCCATCAAACCTCAAAAATACACTTTTCCCTAAAAGATTTCCACAATTTTGGCCACTACGGTATGATTAGAATCTGAAAGCAAAATTTCTTGCAATTTTGTGAAATTCCAAAAAAAATGACGTTTGGCAAAAAAAAAAAAAGCCGCTTAAAAGGACAAGAGTGTTTATATGGCAAGATGCTGGCCTGGACATATTTAAGTCTCTGTTTGGAAATGTTACATGCAAGCATGCATATAAGAGAAATGTTTTATATATCCATAGTCGGGTCTTATGTAAGTGTACCTTTTATATATCCATAGTCGGGCCTTTTATAAATTATTCAGCAGGATGGATTGAAGGCGAGCCGAACTGAACACAAACAGATCTGGACTTCCCAATTAGGTCCTGTCACTGTTCGAACAGGCTCAGGCTGTTGAAAAGCCAAGTTAATGCACTTACGAGCTTTGAAAAAGCATCAGGAATAAAATACGGTAAACCTTAAAATTCTACCCACTAAAGAGGAAAAATGGCTTACCGGGAAAGAAGGAGGCCTCAAGTTAAAAAAAAAAACCTCAGAGTGACAAATTGCCCAGGTCTTTTCTGTTTTGGCACGGTGAATTCTCCTTTCCCCCTCACATCATAATAATCTCCCACATGTAAATAAATAAACACGGATGCCTCTGAGCAAAGCTGTCACTTTAATTTTGCCATCTTGACCCATTCTCTGCCTGGCTGGGTTTTCGTGGTTGACCGTCATCTAGCAATTTGTGTGTGTGTGGGGGGGGGGGGGGGCTGCGTCACAAAAACACATCATGGAGATTTTGCAGGTTGCACTACAAAAGAGATTTGGAGATTTTTGTGGGTCGCACCACAAAAATGCGTCACAGGGATGCCCAGAAGTTTGGCTCTCCAAATAAAAGACTTATTTGGGTTGAATTGTTTTTCACTGTAAAAGGTTTCTTAAAAAGACATCACATTTTTCTACGTTCATCACGGTTGTGGCCCGCCAGCGGCTAGCGGAGCTGGCAGCAGATTCGGACAGTGAGGAGGTTGGGGAAGAACATGGGCCAGTCTTGGAGTCTGGGGAAGGCTCGGATGAGAGTTAGGGTGATGAGGCCAGGGCTGTATGCCAGTTATCAGCTGCCTTCAGAGTCAGACATCAGTGAGGCAGATGAACAGCTGGAGCCTGTTCCTACTGTGTGCATGCCCAGAGTTGCCAGATGAAGGGACCATCTAAAGAACAAGGGTCGACTCAGGAGTAAAGCCACAGGTGGACGATGAATGGTCCCTCCCAGAGGGAATAAAAGAGGGGTGAAAGGGGAATGGATTTTGCAGGAGACAATTAGTTTGCCTAATTGGTTTGTGACTCTCCGAGACTCCTTGCCAAATTTTGAAGATATCGATATTGGCAGCTCTCCAAGCCAGATAAGGTCTGTGACTGTAAATTCTCCCTTGAAAGACTTCGCTGAAGGTGAATGAGAGGAATTCACTGTTTGTTTAATAAAAAGGGTTTGGTTTGGGACCAGGATTCTCCTTCATGCTTTTTGGGGAAGCCTAGGGCAGAGCAATCACTACTAAATTTGGGGAAGTGGGCTTGACTCAGGTTGATGGACAAACTGGTGAATGGTGGGAAAAGAGAAGAAGCGTTGACTCTGAGATCCCTAGATGGACAAAGACCTCAGAAACATTTGAACATAGGCATTGAACGCCATGGGCATTGACACAATTTCTATCAGTCAATTGCAAAAGGCAGCTTGACTTGGAATAGCTCTGGTGGCTCAGTAGACTTAGGCTGTTATTAACATCCACTTACATCTGCTGCCTGCAATTACTGCAAGTTCAAATCCCACCAGGCTCAAGGTTGACTCAGCCTTCCATCCTTTCTAAGGTAGGTAAAATGAGGACCCAGATTATGGGGGCAATAAGCTGACTTTGTATAAATATACAAAAGTATGAAGGCTATTGCTTAACACATTGTAAGCCGCCCTGAGTCTCCGGAGAAGGGCGGCATATAAATCAAATTAAAAAAAAAATAGCTGACATCCTGCAATGATCACTTTAACATCATCAAACATCTGCCACATCTGCCTAATCTCAGGTCCTTGGGAAGTCCACTAGTAGGATAGTAGACATAGCAGTACCTGGAAACAACAGAAGAGAAAGAACGGGAGAAGATAATAAAATACAAAGACCAGCAAAGAGAAGTAGAACGATTGTGGCAAAAGAAAGCAAAGTTAGGACCAATAATCATAGGCTGCAATTCCAAAGCAACTGGAGCACTTATCAGGTCTCCTTCTGGGATGCTGAAGGAGGAGGGAGGAGGTTATTGTGGGGGCATTCTCTGCATGCTTTCACTTTTGCTGTAACCGGATGAGATTGAAGGAGGGGGACTATCTTGAAGACAGATGGACTTCCTTCCAGCTGGTTCCAGCCTGACACCAAGGTCGCTGCATCCTGGGATTGAAGTGCCATCAACCTAACCCCTCAGAGTTCTCAAAACACTTTTACAGGACTGCATTGGCTACTGGTGGACGGATGAAGGGAGGGTGAGGTTTGAATTGGGAAGCATAGCTTAATGCTTTGGGATGGAACTTCAGATTCTGCCTGGCTTCTCCACAATCACTGTCTCACAGTAAAAGTTCCTTTTGATAACTACTTGTTTCAAGAGTCATGCTTTCCCGAGGGACCAGCTGAGACAGGTCCTTACAGCATCACTTGAACACTGTTGGCGTTGACAAAATCCCCATCAGTCAATTGCAAAAAGGCAGCTGGACTTGGAACAGCTTACATCCCGCGACAAGACTTTTAACACAGCAAATAACACCATCTATTCTCCAAAGCATCAGAGGGTAGGACAAGAAGCAAGGGATGGAAACTAATCAAGGAGAGAAGCAACCTGGAACTTAAGGAGAAATTTCCTGAGAGTTAGAACAATTAATCAATGGAACAACTTGAATGCTCCAACAGTGGAAGTTTTTAAGAAGACGTTGGACAATAAAATAACAGAGTTGGAAGGGACCTTGGAGGTCTTCTAGTCCAACCTCCTGTTTAGGCAGGAAATATTTTTTCTCAATATTTTTGAGGAAAAAAAAGTGGAACAACTTGCCTCCAGAAGTTGTGAATGCTCCAACACTGAAAGTTTTTAAGAAGATGTTGGATAACCATTTGTCTGAAGTGGTGTAGGGTTTCCTGCCTGGGCAGGGGGTTGGACCAGAAGACCTCCAAGGTCCCTTCCAACTCTGTTGTTCTGTTCTGTTCTGTTCTGTTCTGTTCTGTTCTGTTCTGTTCTGTTCTGTTCTGTTCTGTTCTGTTCTCTTTCTGTTCTAATCAGTGAAACAACTTGCCTCCAGAAGTTGTGAATGCTCCAACACTGGAAGTTTTTAAGAAGATGTTGGATAACCATTTGTCTGAAGTATGGTTTCCTGTCTAAGCAGGAGGTTGGACTAGAAGACCTCCAAGGTCCCTTCCAACTCTGCCTATCCCAAATCCTTGGGAAGGCCTCGATAGGTGGACAACAATGCCATATTCATTCGGAACATCTGACTGACTGTGTGACCAACCATCCTCATCCTCATCATAATCCCAAAACCATTCCTTGATTTCCCCCTCACCCCCATGCCAAATTGGAATGAATTTGCTTTCCTTTCTTTTTTTTTTAAAAAGCATCCAAACTCACAGAGCTGATTTGGATATATCTGAGCAGATGGCAACCTCAAACTTTTTTTTTCCCCCTTTGAAGCTCCTGATTTTCTCAGCCTGCAATTCCGAGCCAGGGAATTGTCAGGTAATCAGCTCGGCGGGAGATTAACGCACAAATGAATAAGAAATTAAAAAAAAAAAATAACGACAGCATAATAAGGGGCTGGCTGGAGCTGCGGGAAAAAAAGTTAGCGGGGAAAAAAAGAAGAGCGAATGTTCTTTTACCTTGTCTGATCCTACCAGCATTTTATTTATTTTATTTCCCCCCCCCCAAAAAAGAAAATTCTAAGCATCAGTTCCTTTATTCACCTTGATGCTATTAGCAGGTTGCCTTTACAAGCTGTGCCAACCTTGGTGATACGGCTTGGCAGAAAACAGACACACGCACACCTAAGAAGGCAATTCAAAGTGTATTTTTAGGAAACATCCCAGTAATAGTTTCGGATCTATTTATAATTTATTGGCCAAGCATCACCAAATCCTTCTAACATTTCCCCAGATGAAGGACTTATTATTAACTTCTGATTAGCATCAGCTCGGCAGAATTGGCCTTGCTTGCTTTCTTTGACTAGGGTTGAGTCAAAAAATATTTGGCGTCTTACATAGACATTTGGGTGTGTGTGTATCAAAGCTCTTCTCTTTCGGTGAATGTTTTGTTTACCCCTCCCAAGGATCATCTTTCCCAGATATTTGATCATGTGACTTTCACTTGTTTCTCGCTTTCAGGGCAATATCATCGTTAAGGACAAAACTGGTTAATGACCAGATAGCATGAGGTTAGCTCATCTGTTTCATTGGTGGCTTGGAGAAGACAATCGGGAAGAGGTCCATCTTTATAGGAGAACTGAAGTGCGTAATGGTGAAGGGTTGGAGATGTATCAGTGGCACTGGTGAGATTCAGCCAGTTTGCAGCTATTCGGGAGAACCGGTTGTTAACCTTTTAAGCAGTTTGGAGAACCAGTTGTTGGAAGAAATCTTATTTTGTTTTGTTTTTCCCACTTTACAGGGCTAATCCTGTAAGGAAGGCAGGAAGGAAACATTCTGGTGTTGTTTCTAGCCTAATCTTTATTGCCCTGCTTACAGAAACTGCCTCTCTGGTTAACCCTTATTACATTGTAACAGCTAAGGCGAAGCGCCCATCAACCTGAGTGATGTTGAGTTGGCCACACCCACATGGTCATATGACAACCGAGCCACGCCTACCCAGCTGGTCATTAGGGCAGACAACCGGTTGTTAAGTTATTTGAATCCCACCACTGATCAGTGAGAACCAGTTTTGAGTCTACCCTTAACCATGGAAGTTCATACATTTCAACTAGATTTAACGGAACACAATTGTTGGGTTCATATAACCATAGAATGCTCAGATTAATCACACCATGGAGTAACATGAAGACAGAGTTCACACAAAGGATAAAATCCATAGTTGGCCTTACAAACATGCCAAAATGCAACTACTATCCAGACTCCCAAACCAAGCAAGGAATGTTGAGGTTCTTCTAAGGCAGTTTCCTTTATTGCTGCTCACCGATAGACAGAATCTTGCCAAACTAAAGTCATAGTGACTGGACTAATGCTCAACATTAGGGCATCAGCTCACCAACTCATATTACGTGGCATTGCTATTTCAAAATATTAAAGCCTCCTCTGGGTTTTATAGTTGCATTCAATATGGTGTCAGGATTAGAATGATGGACTTCAGTCTACTGAAATTTTGAGTCTACTGAAATTTTCAGTCTACTGAAATTTTGAGTGATCATCACCGTCACCGTCACCATCACCACCACCACCATCATTGTTTAACAACCCCATAATCCCTTGTGGGGTAGAGTATGGGCAACTGAATGGAGTTGAGTGTTTACTGGCCGGATGCCCTTCCTGTTGCCAATGGGGAGTTTTGTTCAGCAGCGATATTCTCATTGTGAGATAGATAGAGAGAAATATCTGCCTCTACCTAGGATCAAACTCACAGCCTCCTGATTGTGAGGCGAGAGTTCCACCTCTAGGCCACTGCACCACTGCTTGGTCTTGAGTGATCATCAGCCAATAAACCATTCTTCAACCTATCTTTACCAGAATGTTAGGAAGACATTGCTCTCCAAACATCTTGGAGGGTAGGCATATTATTTTTTTAGGAAAAGTAATGAAGAAATTTCAAAGTTCCCATGAAAGCAATATAAGAGAACAACAGATCTTTTGGAAATCTTATAGGAATATTAACTCAGGATCTCTTACCATTGCTAGTGGGACAATCCCCACTAGATCCTTTTGGCAAATGAAAATTTCAGAAAGGGCCATCTCTGTCATCTTCTTCTGAGGGTATTCCACTTGCCAGGATATTGGCTGGGTTCCCGAAAGGCTGCTGAAACTGGCAATTTCAAAATTCAGTCGCACAACTTCGCTGAACATGTTATTATTGTTGCTTCTGGATGAAAAGAAACAGAGAAAAGGCGTTAGACTAGGCAGGATGGCAAAGAACGATTTTAAAAAAGATCTAGACAACACATCGAAGCAACAACACATCGTACATGGACAATTGGAAAAGAAAGAACAGGGTAATTAAAAATAAAATAAATAAATTTGACTTTAAGCAAATAAGATAGCATCATTCCTAAGCACTTATCAATAACTACTGGAAGTACTGTACATAAAAAAAGTCTGAGTGTTGGGATTTTTAGGTAAAATGTGTTGGGGAAAGTGACCAGGCCAGTTAAGGAGAAAGCAAAATTATCTGTTTATATCTGTTACCGTGAGTTGGAGAAACTGTATACCTCTTCTAGCAATTGGCTTGAGGGGGAAAAAAATCATCATCATTAATCAAACAACTGTCACTTCTCCCCATGTATTTGAGCTGCAACCTACCTGGATGAATCCATCAAATCAATTTAACTGAAGGTCAGCTTGAAAGATGCTTCATCTTTATTTACCCCTTTCCCTTTGCAAAATTTCAATTCAGTGGGTGTGTCCAACTTGTCCCTGGCTAGATTTCGAAGCTGGCAATCCCTTTTGTTTGTTTGGTTTTTTTGCACTGTTCATACTCTGAATGGATTTCACAATAATGCACAACCATGCAATATCATAACGAAAGTTGGATATGAGGACAATGCACCCTTGATCACATTCTAGGGCCATCCATAAAATGGGTGGGGGAGGTAGAAAGGAGAAGAAGGCAAATGAGAAGAAGGGGGTCGTCATAAGTCCAGAATGTCTCCACGTTGTCTGAAAAGCCTTCATTCAGTTCAGTTCATCTCCAAGATTCTCCACTAAGGATCCAATCTGGGTTGGTCAACCAGGACCAGAGGTTTAGTCTTCTGAGCTTTCAGACTCGTGCTGGAATCCATCCTCAGGAAATTTCTCTCTCACCAGAATGTGTCCCAAAGGTGCTTTTTTCAGGAGGCAACTGGACTTTCTTGTTTTTTTGCAGACTACAGGAACCAGGAGCACCACTCAGGTGACCCTGAGGACACAGATAAACCTCCAAGTGCCTCAATGACCCTCTAAAAGGATGCAAATGACCAGCAGTCTGCAAGGAATATCAATCCTTCCATTCCCCACCATCCTGTCAGAGCGGGAGAAGCTCCTTGGACGAGAAGCAAAACATCTTCAAAAGAAAAAACAAGGAAGTCCAGTTGCCTCTTGAAAAAAAGCATCAAAAGTTCTCTCTGAGCAGATGGGGTACCAATCATAAAAATATCTACGTCCGTCTCCCCCCCCCCAATTCAAACCACCTCTCTTGCCACCATCAGTCAGCTAAATGTTAATTTCTTCTCAATGCAGCTTACACAGAAGAGTTCGAATGCTGCGTTAAAAATGGTGGCACGGGACAATTTTGCTCTCCCTCCCGCTTAAAAGGAAAGATGGCGTCAATTCCTTCAATCTTTTGCCTTCAAGCCTTTGAACGGTTTCCTCTTGCTCTCTTCAAATTTCCTTAAATCCGTTTGGCCTAAAACTTTTACAAAAGGAACTCAGCGGTGTTTTTCAGACGGAAGCTAACCTAACTCCGGTGCCATCTCTTTCTTCCTTTGAGACGCTCTCTCGCTTTTTAGTATTCACCTGATGTGCCATTCTCAGGCTGAGAATGTGGAAAACAAAAGACTGAGAGAAAAGCAGCACTTTAAGGGCTTTAAAGTTGCAGAAAGTGGATACAATTAAGAAAGGCAGCCTCTTTAGGAAGGCACGGGGAAAGGAAAGCCACTTCTTTAAAAACAGATACTATTTTTACATTTTTCTCTGTGTCAGTAGGAAACCTGCCAACTAAAAACAAATTATAAGTCTAATGAAGTTGAATTTTCCTCCCACAGGCTTATGCCCTAAACTAGATAACCGCTTCAGGTCAAGATATCCTTTAGAAGGATGTGATAGATGAAAAGACTTCACAAAAGACTTCTGGGAAGACAACCAAGCTTCCCCCAGTTGGGTAATCCGGACTCTCCCAGTTGGGGTTCTGTGGATCCCAGGAACAAGAAGGGTCAAAACCTGCAAGAGATGGGTGCAGCGTTGAAATGGAAGCCCTGCCCCTTTTGTACACGGCTGTGACATTGCGTGCATGAAGACAAGGGACAGTGGGTACACCATTGCACCTACCATAGTTCCTATTTGTAGATGAGCAATTGTTGGTTCAGTACCTTGGAGAGCTCCAGTCAAATCCTCTTGTTTCAGCTCTTGATAGTTTCATAGAATCATGGAATCCTAGGGCTGGAAGGCACCTTGGAGGTCTTCCAGTCCTCTGCTTCAGCTCTTGATAGTTTCATAGAATAATAGAGTCCTAGGGCTGGAAGGGACCTTGGAGGTCTTCCAGTCCTCTGCTTCAGCTCTTGAGTTTCATAGAATCATAGAGTCCTAGGGCTGGAAGG
>WNWU01000060.1:4303648-4307790 GCA_012654045.1 Ptyas mucosa | reverse complement strand
TTCCTTCCTTCCTTCCTTCCTTCCTTCCTTCCTTCCTTCCTTCCTTCTTTCTTTCCCTCCCTCCCTCCCTCCCTCCCTCCCTCCCTCCCTCCCTCCTTCCTTCCTTCCTTCCTTCCTTCCTTCCTTTCCATGGTGTGCAGTGGTTAGAATGCAGTATTGCAGGCTAATTCTCCCAACTGGCAGCAGTTCGATTCTCACTGGCTCAAGGTTGACTCAGCCTTCCATCCTTCTGAGGTGGGTAAAATGAGGACCCAGATTGTTGGGGGCAAGAGGCTGACTCTGTAAACCGCTTAGAGAGGGCTGGAAAAGCACTGTGAAGCGATATATAACTCTATTGCTATTGCCATTTGCAGTCTTCCCAGCCGGCTTCCGACAAGCAAAGTCAATAGGGGAAAAGCTGGATCACAATGATTCCCTTACCCATTACTTGATTCACTTAGCAACCAGGGCACAAAAGGTCATAAAATCAGTGCGCCTCACTGAACAATTGCCTTGCTACCGGTAAGTAACGGAACTTGTAGTTCCAACTGTGGTCATAAGTGAAGGACTACCTATAAGCATGTATGTATAAACAAGCATTCAGTTCCTAACTGGGTACTTTTAGGATTTTATATGACTGTCTGGATTGGATTTTATGAGGCTTCATCTGTATTTATTCTTTTATTAGGCTGCCTTAATTGCTACCGTGTCTCTGTTCCTCAATGGGGTTTATTGTTGCACCGTTGACGGCTTACTAAGCGTTGTGAACGACTAATGAATTTAAAAAGCTGCTGTGTTAGATCTTGCAAATAAAAGAACAAAAGTCTTCTTGCAGGGGACTCGCCCAAGAGATGATGATATGGATAATTTACAGATCTTTACCCCTTTTTTTCAAATACCGTTTTTTTTTTTTGGGAAATCTGTATCACCTTTGGTTTAAAATGCACAGTAGAGGGCTCTGTAGCACAGCAAGACGTACGGATAATAGTTTAACAATCCAGTGAATGGGGGGGGGTTCTGTAGGGGGGGTTTCTCAAATGTCATGTAAATTTGTATGTGTTTCGCCACTTAGGAAAAATTAGGCTGGCTCCAGCGATTGTGATGATATGAAATTTGTCTAAAGAGTTGAGCAATGAGGTCGTGTATCATTTGAGGAGGAGGGGGAGGCTACACCAAACCGCAGAAAACGACTTTCTGCAGATCTGGAATGTATCTGGAGAGCATCTGAAACTCAAGTTCGTGTTTTAAAGTTCCCTTTAGAAGCAAATCGGGGAAGCTTTAAACATCATTTTGGGAGCCCTGCCGGGTAGGCCGGTAATGAGAGAAGTTGGGAGTTAGAATTCAGCAATCTCTCCAAGAGCTCAGGTTCTTCATCCCTGCCCTAGAAGTTCATCGAGATCCATATCTGACCATCCAGCCTCATAAACTAACTGTTGTGATCCGCCAGTGGCCTGTGGAGCTGAGTTGGACAATGAGGAGGCTGAGGAGGAACATGGGTCAGTCCTGGAGTCTGGGGAAGGCTTGGATGAGGGCTCTGCGTCAGAAGCAGAGATTAGGCCAGGGACATCTGGACATTATGCATGAATTCCAGAGCCTCCAGAGTCGGACATTAGAGAGGCAGAGGAACAGGAGGAGCCTGTTCCTAGTGCGCGGATGCTCAGAGCTGCCAGAAGGCAAGAACAGTTAAAACTAAAGGGACGACTCGGGAGTAAGGCCAGGAGATGATTGACCCCTCCCATTAGGTTTAAAAAAGGAGCAAAGGCACGTGGGCCCTTTGCAGGAAAGCAACATTGTTAATTCCGTTTCCAGTTGGCATCTCTGTTTGATTCTGGATTCCGTGTGGCTTTGCCAAGTAGGTCTTTGTCAAGGGAGATAAAGGTTGGTGATTCTCCCGAAGGACTTTTTGCAACTAATTGGGACTCAGCTGTGAATGAACGTAATTCACAGCTGTTGCAACGAAAGAGGTTTTTGGGACTACTCGTGTGTTTTAATGACTCGGGAAGCCGAGGTCACAACACTAACTGCCTTACATTGTGTAATCTATTTCTCTTCTTCCAAAGTTAGGAGTCGTGCTGGATAAATTAGGAACTCTGTGCCCCAAAGGTGCTTTTTCCAAAGTCTAGTTGCCTTTTGGAAAAAATCACCTTGGGGACAACCATGACCTGGATAATTGAGAATCTCCTTAGACATAGAACTCAGTGCAGCTTCCACCATATGTGAACCAAAGCAATGAACTGAAGCATTTTCTACCTGCGGACTTGCCACCTGAAGTAACTACTGAGCACTCTCATCGGGAAGGTCTACCCGAGAAAGTCTATTTGGGTGAGCCATTATCTCAGCCATGATGTCTTCTTGGCTTTGGGGTAGTTATTCCATACCCCAACAAAGTTCCTGGTCAGGACCAAGAAGAAGGACAGGTTTCTCATCTGAATATTGCCCATAACTCTACTTTACCAACTGAGATGTTGTTCCAATTCTGTGAAAAAGACAGTGGATGCCAGTCACTGACATAAGTTCTGATGGATGATGAGTTTATCCAATCTGGGTGCATATGCTTGGCATTCTTTGAACCTCGGTGGCCTCCAGGTGGGTGGACTTCAAGAATGCTCACCACTAACTCTGCAAGTTGGAGAAGTCTGGTTGCTTCCGTTCACATACATGAGAAGGCTACTTGTTGTGACCCAGGCCCAAGTAAGTAGTAGGAAAATCAGTCAGTGAAAAAAAAAACAAACTTTATTTGAACAACTGAGAATTACTTAATTTCCAGCGTCATTCAACTAAATTAAAGCCAATTCCTCCCAACACAAATTCCTCAGTCCTATCGCAAACCTTGGTCCAATTTGGCAAACTGCCGAAGGCCTTTCTTGGCAAACGTTCAGAAGTCCCAGATACAAAAAATAAATACAAGATGTAGACGAAGACAAAGAAGACGACGAAGCTACCAACATTGTTTTCCGGCAAAGCCCAAACGCCATTGCTGGTCTGTTTTAAGCCTTATGGGAGGGGCCAATCATCTCTTGGCCCTACTCCCGAGTTGTCCTGTTTGCTTGAGCTGCTCTTGCCTTTTGGCAGCTCTTTTCATACGTGCACTAGGGACAGGCTCCTCCTGTTCCTCTGCCTCACTCCTATCAGTCTCTGGAGGCTCTGGAGTCCATACCTCACTCCCCGATGGCCCTGGCCCCATCTCTGCCTCCGACGCAGAGCCCTTGTCCGGGCCCCAGCCTCCAGGACTGGCCCCTGTTCTTCCTCAGCCTCATCGCTGTCCGACTCCGCGACCAGCTCTACAGGCTGCTGGCGGACCACAACACTACTCTAGACTGGTGGTTCTTACAGACGCTGCCATCCAGATAGCTGTAGGTACTTTAACGTCCATCCAGTCACCCCTAAAGTATTCAGTGGCCCTCAAAATCGGCCAAGCCCAATCCTAGCAGTGCCACTGTCCACCTCCCTTGTTGCTCAGTATGGAGGACATGTACCAAGCATAATTCACAGCTTTCCTCGTACATATATGCAGCCACTTATTGTTGGCAGCTGTGCCTGTCACTTTTATGAAGGTTTTAGTGCTAAAATATCAGCTGTCAGCAGCGAGCAGGTGTTGATAAATATTATGGAAGGTGGATATATTATTATTCAGGTGAATAGACAAGAGGAAAACAACAGTTGGCCAAAAGAAAACAATTTCTGGGTTGGGAAGCAACAGACAACGATAGCAAAGCACGTCTGGTACTGAACTGAGGTTTGAAGAATGGATGATAATTAGCAGTCTCAGGTTATGTTAAAAATTAACTTGAAAGTTTTTTTTAACAAAAAAACTCACCTTCTATGTTATTTTAGCACAATGGATTTAGAGGCTAGAAAGGATTTTCATTTGGGCCTAGAGAAGGCCGTTTCTAGAACGACAGCGCATTAAACCAGGATGATGAAAATTCGTGCACCAGCATTCACACAATATGCTAACTTGAGTAGTCTTAGACTTCTGGTTTTTTTTTTTTTTCCTGGTAGCCAGTGGCGTCAACTCAACCAGTTCAGTTAGCTTATAACTCTGGGTATTATGTGAAGCAGGGGTGAAATCCAGTAGGTTCTGACAGGTTCTGGAGAACAGGTAGCGGAAATTTTGAGTAGTTCGGAGAACCAGCAAATGCCACCTCTGGCTGGCCCCAGAG
>WNWU01000060.1:4281148-4301148 GCA_012654045.1 Ptyas mucosa | reverse complement strand
CCCTCCCTCTGTCTGTCTATCATCCATCTAGCTATCTAGTCATCTATCCATCCATCCATCCATCCATCCATCCATCCATCTATCCATCCATCTATAAGTGACAATCTTCCTGGGGTCAAATAAAGAGCAGTGGTCAATGGACCTCCTCAAACAGAGATGCCAATTTTATCTGCTTCCTTGGCAATCTCCAACAGATGTATCTGTAGATGGACCATGGATTGTCCTTCAGCTCTTCTGTCCTCCTCCGTCTCTCCAGCCAAAAGTGTCCAGAACCAGCATTTACAACCAGATTAAAGAACAAGGCTGAGAGGGAGGAAAAAAAGGAAAGAAATGGAACAATACATCTTCCTCTCCTAGTTCATCAAGAATTGTCAGACAGATTCCCATGAGGACAGAAACAGGAGGATTTAGGATGGGAAGGATGAAGCCCAGGATGGGGGTGAAATCACTGCTCTGAGCCATTAAACAAAATTCTAGTTAGGTTTTATGTATAGATGAATAAAGGCCCTGCATTATTTATTAAGGGGCCCTGGTGGACGTGATAACCCATGTTAAAAAAAAGATGAATTTGGTGTCCTTTGGAAAGGAGGAAAAGGTTAGCCTGCTGCAGGATTTCCTATGAATATAACCTTTCCACTAACGGAGGTACTTAGTAATTGATATAAACAGGGGATAAATCGCTCTTGATATTTATTAATAGCTTGAGCAGAATTTTATGGCAATGGTCCCTTTCTTTTTTCTTTTTTTTTCTCTTTCTTAATCCATTCCTTGGCTGACACAAGCTTGTTAGCTTAGCATCTCCTCGAATCAATGAGGCAAAGGACAAAACAACATATTGCAATTTCACAACGTGGCAGGCACATATGCAAATCAATTTGTGTTGTTCGTGAGGATTCGGGCACGTTTTCCGCTTTCGGTGAGATCTCGGCCTGCAGCCAAAACTCAGGACGGAGTCTAACGAGGTTGTATGAATTTAGCTTGTGGGTTCGGTGATCTAAGGGTTTACGGTATTGAGCAATCTCTAAAGAGTTTGTTCTGGGACCGAGTTACAAGAGCTGTGTAAACCAGGGGTGAAATCCAGCAGGTTCTGACAGGTTCTGGAGAACCGGTAGCGGAAATTTTGAGCAGTTCGGAGAACCGGCAAATGCCACCTCTGGCTGGCCCCAGAGTGGAGTGGGAATGAGGATTTTGCAATATCCTTCCCCCAGGAGTGGGGAGGGAATGGAGATTTTGCAATATCCTTCTCCCAGAAAGATTGGGATAGTATAAGGACTATTGCCTTGGGCGGGGGGTTGTACTAGAAGACCTCCACAGTCCCTTCCAGCCCAATGATTCTGTACAGAGGTGGTATTCAGCCGGTTCTGACCAGTTCTGGCGAACTGATAGCTGAAATTTTGAGTAGTTTGGAGAACCGGCAAGTAACAGCTCTGACTGGCCCCATCTCCCGAGTCTCAGCTGATCAAGTCTCAGCTGATCGGCTCGGTCTTCTTTTGTTGCCCTGCACAGGAGAACGGAGCTGGAAAGTAGGTGAGTGGGGTGGGGAGGGAATGGGGATTTTTGCAGTATCCTTTCCCTGGAGTGGGGTGGGAATGGGGATTTTGCAGTATCCTTTCCCTGGAGTGGGGTGGAATGGGGATTTTGCAGTATCCTTCCCCTGGAGTGGGGAGGGAATGGGGATTCTGCAATATCCTTCCCCCTGGAGTAGGGTGAGAATGGAGATTTTGCAATATCCTTCCCCCAGGAGTGGGGAGGGAATGAGGATTTTGCAGTATCCTTCCCCTGGAGTAGGGTAAGAATGGAGATTTTGCAGTATCCTTCCCCCAGGAGTGGGGAGGGAATGCGGATTTTGCCGTATCCTTCCCCTGGAGCGGGGTGGGAATGGAGATTTTGCAGCATCCTTCCCCCTGGAGTGGTGTGGGATTGGGGATTTTGCAGTATCCTTCCTGGGGAATGGGGAGAGAATGGGACTTTTGCAATACCCTTCCCCCAGGAGTGGGGAGGGAATGGAGATTTTGCAGTATCCTTCCCCTGGAGTGGGATGGGATTGGGGATTTTGCAATATCCTTCTCCCAGGAGTGGGGAGGGAATGGAGATTTGCAGCATCCTTCCCCCTGGAGTGGTGTGGGAATGGAGATTTTGCAGCATCCTTCCCAGGGAATGGGGAGAGAATGGGACTTTTGCAATACCCTTCCCCCAGGACTGGGGAGGGAATGGAGATTTTGCAGTATCCTTCCCCTGGATTGGGGTGGGAGTGGAGTGCCCTGCCAACCAAGCCATGCCACACCCACCAAGCCACGCCCACACAACCGGTAGTAAAAAAAATTTTGAATCCCACCACTGATTCTATGATTCTCCAATAAGGAGAATCATCTCTTTTCTGTGGTTCAGTTGGCTGCAAAGCCCCTTCGGCTACAGACAGCATCCCAAAGTCCATCAGCTGCCATATCCCATGTTGCCTTCTTTTCATTCGTCTTCCTCCTTGTGTGGTGGGAGGCGAGGAGGGGAGGGGAGGGGAGGGAGGAGGGGGAAGGCAAGGCAAGAGAAGCCGAGAGGCTGCCTAAATTACAGCCCTACCGTGCTGAACAGCTGAGGGCCCTGGTTTCCTCATCCATCTTTGACAGGGAATCACGACAATAGGCAGGGATCCAGCTGAGAGGCACGGAGGGCCAGTGCCACCGGGAAGGCGAGAGATTTATTTATGGAAGGGCAAAGCGTGCCGTTTTTGGAAGCAACTCTACGAAAAGGGCAACCCTTGACGGTTGGGCTTAATTAAAGCCGAAGTCTCTTTCGTTTCAGCTTGGCTGTGGATTGCTCTCCCCAGACAATTCAGCGCATTTGTTCTCCGAAGGAGAGAAGAGGAGGAGTGACAGACCAAAAATACAAAAGAGAGAGAGAGAGAGAGAGAGAGAGAGAGAGAGAGAGAGAGAGAGAAAATGAAGACCTTCTCCATGACTCTGCTCTTTTCTCTCGCGCTCCCCCAACGGCATCGAAGTCCTCCATCTCCGTCAAGAGGCCGGTGAACGTGCTGAATTCTGCACGCCCGGCTGTAGGATTTGCAAGCCATCCGGGCATAACTAATGGGGTTTAATCCACAGAGACAGAAACAGTTGTTGTTCCCCCCACCACCACCCCCACTTCCCCGATGCGAGGATAAACTTGGCCAGTCACTCCAGGACAGCAGGGGCAGAAAGTAGATTAGCAGCATCAAAAAGCCATTTTCTTCATGAGTAGCCACTGTGGTGATGGCACTAATTTAACATTTGCTTGGGCCTCTGACCAAACTTAATGTAGAGAGAAAGATGCACTCATTACAAGAAAGATAGACAGTGGGAAGGGAAGGGAAGGGAAGAAGAAGGGAGGGAGGGAGGGAGGGAGGGAGGGAGGGAGGGAGGGAGGAAGGAAGGAAGGAAGGAAGGAAGGAAGGAAGGAAGGAAGGAAGGAAGATAGCAATAGCACATTTATATATATATAGAATTAGCTTGCAATACTGAATTCTGATCACTGCACACCATGGAAGGAAGGAAAGGAGGGAGGGAGGAAGAAAGGGAGGGAGGGAGGGAAGGAGGGAGGGAGGAAGGAAGGAAGATAGCAATAGCACATTTATATATATATATATATATAGAATTAGCTTGAAATACTGAATTCTGATCACTGCACACCATGGAAGGAAGGGAGGGAGGAAGGAAGGAAGGAAGGAAGGAAGATAGCAATAGCATATTTAGATAGATAGATAGATAGATAGATAGATAGATAGATAGATAGAGAGAGAGAGAATTAGCCTGCAATACTGAATTCTAATCACTGCATACCAAGGAAGGAAGGAAGGGAGGGAGGGAGGGAGGGAGGGAGGGAGGGAGAGAGGGAGAAGAAAGAGGAGTAGGAAGGGAGAGAGGGAGGGAGGAAGGAACGAACGAACGAACAAACAAACGAATGAACAAGAGGGAGAGAATGAGGGAAAGGAAGACAGCCTAGCTCAAATGCAAATTAAATTCATGACCCACTAGAAATGTTCAAGCTCTTTTCTCTTACCAAGGGTAAGTCCTTTTGAATGTAAAGGGATGTTCTTCTGAATATCTGCAGGATTATCCTATGAAAGCAGAATTATAGAAGGGGGGTAGATGAGAAAATGCCAGTGAAACTGACACTCTCTATTCTGCAGTAAGAGACAAGATTCTGCTGAACCTCAAGGCCACATTCAGCTTCATCTCGAAGGAAGTGATTTTGCGCATGCGCCGCCTTGCATGAACATGCACAGATAGCTGTGGTCTACACCTCAAGCATCACAATTGCTCCGCGGCCCTGTTTGGAGATGGCCCCACCTCTAACCTTCCTAAGATCCAAACACCTTTTCCAAGATCTGTGCTACAATCCTGGGTAACAATCCTGGGCAACATTTTCCCTCCATGCTACCCCTTGCATGAGTCCCCTGGTCCATCTTCCATCCCTGTCTGTCTCAGCTTATAGAGGCTGAGAGATGTCATATATTGCATTACATATTAACAGATTTGGAAGGGACCTTGTTGTAGGTCATCTAGTCCAACCTCCCACCCAAGCAGGAGTCCCTACACCATTTCTGACAGATGGCAGTCCAGTCTCTTCTTGAAAGCTTCCAGCGATGAAGCTCCCGCAACTTCTGAAAGCAAGTCGTTCCATTCAATATAGAATAACAGAGTTGAAATGGACTTTGTAGATCATCTAGTCCAACCTCCCACCCAAACAGGAAACCTTCAACGTTTCTGACAGATGGCAGTCCAGTCTCTTCTTGAAAGCCTCCAGTGATGAAGTTCCCACAACTTCCGAAGGCAACTTCTGTTCCATCGGTTGATTGTTCTCACTGTCAGAAAATTTCTCCTTATTTCTAGGTTGAATCTCTCCTTGATCAGTTTCCATCCATTATTCCTTCTCTGGCCTTCAGGTACTTTGGGAAATAGCTTGACCCCCTTCCTCCTCTCTGTGGCAGACCCTCAAATATTGAAAGACTGCTATCCTGTCTCCCCAGATCCTTCTCTTCACTAGACTAGCCATGCACAGTTCCTGCAACTGTTCATTGTATGTTTTAGCCCCCAGTCCCCTCATTATCCTGGTTGCTCTTCTCTGCATTCTTTCTAGAGTCTCAACAACTTTTTTATAGCGTGGTGACCAAAACTGGATACAGTATTCTAGGTGTGGTCTTACTAGGGCTTTATAGAGTGGTATTAGTACCTCACTTGGTCTTGATTGTATCCCTCTGTTGATCCCTCATGTCGCTGCAGAAGGATGACACCGTTGAATGACAATCCCGGCAAAATTTTGCAAAATGCAATCTGAACCATCCTTGGCGTTTTCCCCGTTCATCCCATTTCACAAGACTGTCTTTTTTAAAAAAATAGTTTTGTTTCCTAAAACAATGTTTTTGGCCTTTCCTTCCTTCTTTTTCCTCCTCCTCCCACTCACCATAGATACAGATGTTTTGCTTATTCCTGTCTGGAATCTCTCTTTTCCTTTTTTTTAAAACGGGGAATGAAAATGCTCTTGAAAAATTTACAAACCATCTGGCTGGTATTTAATTTTAATTAGGCTGACAGTAGGAAAATAAATTTCTTTTTTTCTTGTAATTAAGTTAGCCAGCCAAACAAGTGTATTCTGTTAAGGATGCGATGATACTCCCTTTGCACCAAAGGGCAATTTGGAAAATGACTCCTATTCTTTATTGATTAGGAATGTTCTCCTCTTCCGATCTCCAAGGACATTTGGCGTGGTGTTCAGCTGGTAGAGAAAGCTCAGAAATGAACAAAAGAAGTTGGACATTGTTCGCTCAGACCAAACAGACCAACATTTTTACAGAGTTGTTTTATATTCCACAAAGACAGTGCCTAAAAGCTTGAAAAACTCCCTCACGCATTGAACATGCAATGAAAAAGTTTGGTCATTTTTTTTTACCCCAAAGGACCAGACCAGGGGTCAGCAACCTGAGGCTTTGGAGCCGCATGAGGCTCTTTCATCCCTCTGCTGTGGCTCCCTGTCGCTGGTCAGCTCCACAATTGATAGGACTTTCGGTTAGGACAGGCAGAGGAAAAAGGATGCCGTGCTAGGAGGAGACTCTATGGTGGGGGAACCGGACTTCTGGTCGGCAGAGGAAAAAGGATGCCACGCTAGGAGGAGACTCTATGATGGGGGAACCGGACTTCCGGTCGGCTCCAGAATTGAATCGGGGGCTTCCGCTTAGGACCTTTGTGGCTCTTTGAGTGTTTAAGGTTGCTGACCCCTGGACCAGACAGTCCAGTGTGGTCTTACATACAGTTGTGGCCAAAATTGTGGAAACCTTTTGGGGAAAGTGTATTTTTTAAAACTAGCTAATAAAACCACTTCTTTTTTTGGAGTAGTCCCATAAAATTATATATCAATGGAAAGATAATTTAATCAAGAATGTAAAGCAATCACTTTTAGGAAGGATTTGCTATTAGAATAGCAGTTACAGTATAAAGAAGAAAAGCGAAACATGTAGAAAAAAATGAGATATACAAAAATGATCCCCATGTCAGTTAATACTTAGTTGGGTAACCTTTAGCACGAATGACGGCCTTACAACCTCTTCCCATGGAGTGAACCAGGTTTCTGAGTTCTGCAGCTGTTATCATGTGAAACCAAGATTGATTGAATAATTGCTTCTATTAATTGGGTTTTATTGCTGGATCACTTCTGACTAACAAGTTCAGTTGGCTCCATAGATTTTCAATTGGGGGAAGGTCTGGGCTATTCCCAGGCCATTCCAGCACTGGAATAGGATTATATGTTTATATTGTGTGTTTTTACTTGGCTGTACACCGCCCTGAGTCCTTAGGGAGAAGGGCGGTATAGAAATCTAAAAATAAATAAATAAATAAATAAATAAATAAATAAATAAATAAATAAATATTGAAACTCCCCCCCCCCCCCAAAAAAAGAAGTGGTGTTATTAGCTATCAAACCTCAAAAATACACTTTTCCCAAAAGGTTTCCACAATTTCGGCCACTATTGTAATTTTGAGGCTACCTTGAATTTTGTTTGGGTTGACTGAGAAACCAGAGAGAGTCTCTTCTGAGGCTCTCTTGCACCACCTATTGTCCAGTTGTGGACTATGCAGCCTGTTATCTGAACATTCCTCTGGCAGCCTGAACATTTTTCCCCTTCTGCCAAGATCTATCCCATCTACCACGACAATCTGTAAACAAGTTTAGGAAAGGAAGATGCCATCTTTAGAGATGGCTTTGGGTCTGATCAATCAGTGGTGGTGTTAAATCCAAAATTTGGCTGAACGAAATAAGCTTCAGAGTTGTCCCCGAGTATCATAAGTCCAAAGTTCTAAGATAAAGGTGAAGGTTCCCCTCCATATATGTGCTAGTTGTTCCCGACTCTAGGGGGCGGTGCTCATCTCTGTTTCAAAGCCGAAGAGCCAGCGCTGTCCGAAGACGTCTCCGTGGTCATGTGGCCGGCATGACTCAACGCCAAAGGCGCACGGAACGCTGTTCCCTTCCCACCAAAGGTGGTCCCTATTTTTCTACTTACATTTTTTATGTGCTTTCGAACTGCTAGGTTGGGAGAAGCTGGGACAAGGAACGGGAGCTCACCCCATTACGCAGAGCTAGGGATTCGAACCACTGAGCTGCCGACCTTTTGAGCAACATGCTCAGCATCTTAGCCACTGAGCCGCCACGTCCCCTGACTACTACGTCCCCAAAGTTCTACTAGACACCTAAAATGCTGCATCCCAGCTTACTCACTTAGATAAACGGAAATGAGTTTTTTTGTGAGAAGGTAGATCCAATGTTTATTTTGACATCGTTGCTGTTCTGCAATACATTATCCTCGTCAACAATTCAAAAACATGTCAATACTGTCCATTGGACAAACCATTGGCTTGGATCATCTAATTAGGTCCCTTCAGTAATTTATCATCGCAATTCTATTTTCACATGAGGCCTTTTGTCCATAAAAAAAATTACCCATTTGCCCCCAATCAATGTATTTTATTTTTCATAATTTAGTAATAAAACAAAGCCCTCACTGCCCCCTTTCCTCTTTGCCCTTCCTTCTCTCTTATTGTCTTCCTTGGCATTGACTGCTCAGATAACCTTCCCATCTTGTTCTGATTTATGATTTAATTTCATTTGCTCTTGTCTTGGTTTTTTATCGTGGCATTGAAAATAGAGCATGCAGTTGGTATTGCTTACCATAAAATCATATTTTCAGTCTTTGGCAAGGGTATCCAAAAAGGGAAAGAAATTAGACTTGTCCTGGTCCTTTGAGCAATAAAAGTGACATGGCTTGAGTTAGGATATCAGCTCATGTTACAAAGGTCATTTTGTGGAGAAAATAGCAACTCTGCGTTGAAAGGAGTCCTCTCGGTGTGGTAAGATGTGCTGAGGGTAGCACCCTAGGATACTGCAGACCAGGGTTATTACTTCCTGAAGGACATGGAGAAATTGGAGAGGAATAGTCAGGAAACTGAAGACGCCGGAGACCAACTCCCATAATGAATGATCACAAGATCTGAATATAATTTAACCTGGAGATCAAAGAACAAATGAGTCAAAGCAGAAGTCTGAAAAATTCCCAAAGGGTGATGATGGAGAAGATGGAAGAAGAGGCATGTTCTTTCTTGCTCTAGAAGACCAGACTAGCATCTAATTTTAAGAAAGAGTGAAAGTCCAACACTTGGAGGACTAGAAGATCTCCAAGATCTCTTCCAACGCTATTATTCTACGTTTTATGTTCTATGTTTCCAAGAAATTCAACAGGAAGAATTAGCAGAACCCAGGAAAGAAGATGAGGTAGAAGGAAGTGGCATGCTTCCATGTGGAAAAAAATGGAGGATACGACAAGTATCTGAACACTATCATGCTGAACAAGACCAGAGATTCTTTAGAATTATTCTAGATCCCAGGAAATGTTCCTCAGAGAACTTTGGCATGGAACCCATGACTGGGGGAAAATGTTCCTCAGAGAACTTTGGCATGGAACCCATGATTGTGGGGAAATGTTCCTCAGAGAACTTTGGCATGGAACCCACGATTGGGGGGAAGTAGTGAGTCTCCCCTGATCAAGCACAGGCTGAATAATCATCTATGTGGTAGGGTTTAATTTGAATTGCTGCATCAAGCAGGAGTTGGATTCCCTAACTTCGGTGGCACCAATTCTAAGATTCTCTGATTCAATGAGATTGAAATTTCAGGACAGACTAAATCATTTTCACATCATGAGAACAAGAAGAGAATGTAGATCAGTAAGAAGATGATACAGATGATCATGGAGACCCACAAAAATACCCAGAGAACTTCCAGTGATTGTAAAGAGGGACCCGAATTTAGCATTAGAGACTTCACTTGGGATGTTTCCAAATTAATCCATTTTAAATGTCTCTACTCAGAATCTTGTGTATGTTATTAAATAACGTATCAGCAGCTACAATAATAAGGTATTTCCATATTTCCTATTTCTGTTGAATTTAGTCAAGGGAAATTAACATCGCAATAAACATTAGATTTTTTTTTGTTTGTTTGAAGTCTCCACTGATTACAAAAAACAAACCCACACCAATCTTTTGCAGGGTGTCTAAACACAGCGAGGGGAAATTATTCACGTCGTTTCGGGGAGTTTTTAGAAAATAAATTTAAGAGGGAGGCAGGGACCGGGAAAAAAAAGCTTGCTGGATCAAGGATATACTATTTGAACTCGGCTGCCAAGCGGTTGAATGTAAACAAACCCAGTGATAAAAGCAAAATATGGAAGGGATTGTCTCTTCAGATATGTCTTCCCACACTTAATGAGACTTTGAGCAAACCATTAGCCAAATTCGCTGCGTTTTCCAAGACAAATTTCTTCAGTAAGCAAAAAAATGGCACATCTGAAATGTCTATTAATTATACATATCCCCTGTACACATAAGCACTTCTCAGGCTTTAGAAGGAACTTCTTCCCAGCTGAGGAGGATCAAGGGAGAGGCAGAGATGTGCCAAGTGTGTAATAGAATACTGAGTGTGCTGTGTTGTTTGTGAGTTCTTCCTTGGGATGTGGTTGGCCTCTGTGGTGGACCACCACTGTCAAAAAGGGGGCCTTGCATTCTCCACTGGGGGAGTCTTCTGAAATAGCATCACGAGAGGAATATCCCTGTCAACTTGCAAAGCATCCCTGGCCTGCTCTCGAGTTGCCATAGGCCGGGAGGGAATGGGAAACCGGCGAAACTGCACAGCAGCCAGAAACAGATGCACATTCCACACTTATCTCTCTCAAGGCTGTCTCCCAGGGTTACCTACAGCAGCAAGGGGAGTGACCTCTACAACCTGCGAAATTGGTCCGTTAGTGAATGTGATTGATGACACTCCCTGGGGGGCAGGGGAAACAGGGTCATGATTGGGCCGTAAATTATGTAGGGTCAGAGCTGGCTTCACTTGGGAACGTGCCAACATGACGCTCCTAATAAATAACTGGATTTTTTTCGAAGCTTGGCTCAAGACTCATGATTTAATTAGGGCATCCATCATTTCTCCTGGAGAGTTCAGAGAAAAGTATGCAGTCAAAGAGGTTGAGGGCCACTCAAGATGAGATTATTCAAGGAAGATCATTTAGACCAACTCTTTCCCTAGAAGGTGATTACAGACCTGATCCCCACACATGGAAGCTTTCTTGTCCTGGGTGGTGGGGAGAAACCAATGGAGGTCAGTGGTGGGGGGAAAGGGACACCATTGGGGATGTTCAGAACTTCTGTTCTTGCTCTATGGATGCCGTGAGTGTCTCAACTTGAAGGAGAGCTAGGAAAAAATGCAGAAGAGTTATATAGGGTAGCACACAACATGCATGCAGATTGAAATGTTGGCAAAGATACTTTCAGCATAGAAATGTATTATGGGAGTTCTATCAGGAATCTTATAAATGTGGGCATGATCCTATGGTGTGAAACCTTGGGAAATTTGTGGCTTGGGACTTCTTCTCCTTCTCCTTCTCCTTCTCCTTCTCCTTCTCCTTCTCCTTCTCCCCTTCTCCTTACTCTGCCAATCACAAGCCTTCCTGATGATGATGATTCCTAGTTGGCTAATGAAACATCAGAAAGAGAACAACAAAGATAAGAAAGAACCAAAGACCCATAGTCCTTCTCTTTCTCTTTCTCCTTCATCCTTCTCCTCCTTCTCCTCCATCCATCTCCTCCTCCTCCTCCTCCTCCTCCTCCTCCTCCTCCTCCTCCTCCTCCTCCTCCTCCTCCTCCTTACTCCAAATCCCAAACTTTCCTAACACTGATGATGATTACTAGTTGGGTAATGAAACATCAGAAAGAAAACAACCAAAATCAGAGAGCACCAAAAAACCCCACAGTCCTTCTCTTCTCTTTCTCATCTTTCTCCTCCTTCATCCTTCTCCTTTTCTCCTGCTCCTGCTCCTCCTTATCCCCTTCTCCTTACTCTGCAAATCCCAAGCCCCCCTAACACTGATGATGATTCTTAGTTGGGTAATGAAACATCAGAAAGAAAACAACCAAGATCAGAGAGATCAGAGAGCACCAAAGACCTCACAGTCCTGCTCCTTCTTTCTCCCCCTTCTCCTTCCTCCTTTTCTTATTTCTCCTCCTCCTCCACCTCTCCTTCCTCTGATTCTCTCTCTCTCTCTCGCTCTCTCTCTCTCACACACACACACACGCGCGTTCCCTTCCCTTCCCCTTTTTTCTTTCTTTCACCCACTTTTTGGTTCCCTGCCTTTCTTGTCACCCACAGGCAATGGCAGAACCAGGCTGTGATGAGTTGACATCAAAGGGCAGCACTCAGATTGTGGGTTCTTCTTCTCCTGTAGTTTGGGAGAGCTGAGATAATGCAGTAAGCCTCTCTGAGCTTTTACATTGTAAGCATCAGGAGTTCCTAAACCATAATTCAGATTTCAGCAGATTGATTTTAGAGGTCTTGCGGAGTGGGGTGGGGCGGGATTTTTACGAAGATCTCAAGAGCTTCAGAATGTGAGTTTGCCATCTCTGCAGTTGAAGTCGACATTTCAAGGGACCGATCTATATTTTGTACATGTCTGTTTTGCAATATGTTTCCCTCTGTAGAGTGAATATATTTACACCGTGGTCTATTTATTTTACAACTGTCATGCCATATCTTCTGTTTTATTCCCATTTTTCACAAGGAGGGATTTTGTCTGGACTCTAAAGGGATAAACCAAGCTTTATTCCCACAATCAAACCTGGCTAATGCCAGCAAAGTTTTGAAAATATGCTTTCAGAGGGCATATTAAAACTATAATAGAGCTTTATTTTTCTTAAGTCAGGCCTAGTCTTAAAGATAAAGGTTCCCCTTGCACAAATGTGCTAGTCGTTCCTGACTCTAGGGAGCGGTGCTCATCTCCATTTCAAACCATGTTGTTAATGATAATCTGGAAGTGCTTATTTCTTTTCCGGATTGATGGCTGGGCAGATCACCAATGACTTTACAGATCCTTTAATCCTTTTTTGGTCCTAACATGAATACGGGGACAGTTCATTATGAACCAGTCAATGGGTATAAGATAAAGGTAAAGGTTCCCCTCATACATATGTGTAGTTGTTCCCAACTCTAGGGGGCGGTGCTCATCTCCATTTCAAAGCCGAAGAGCCAGCGCTGTCCGAAGACATCTCCGTAGTCATGTGGTTGGCATGACTCAACACCAAAAGTGCACAGAACGCTGTTACCCTCCCACCAAAGGTGGTCCCTATTTTTCTACTTGCATTTTTTACATGCTTTCGAACTGCTAGGTTGGCAGAAACTGGGACAAGTCACGGGAGCTCACTCTGTTACGCGGTACTAGGGATTCGAACCGCTGAACTGTCGACCTTTCGATCGACAAGCTCAGCATCTTAGCCACTGAGCCACTGCATCCCTAGTCTACACTGTCTACGCTAATCTACACTGGGGCTAATGTGGTCTGAAAAGAAGATGGATTTTTTTTTTTAAGGAATGAGGATGACCTAATTTAGTTACAGGTAATCCTCGACTTACGCCAGTTCATTTAGTGACCGTTCGAAGTTACAACGGCACTGAAAAAAGTGATTTATCAGCCATTTTCACACATACAACCATTGCAGGATTCCCCGTGGTCCCATCATCAAAATTCAGATGCTTGGCAACTGACTCGTATTTATGATGGGTTCCAGGGTCGTGTGATCCCCTTTTGCGACCTTCTGACAAGCAAAGTCAGTGGGGAAGCCTGATTCACTTAACAACCATATTACTAACTGAACAACTGGAATGATTCGCTTAACAACTCTGGCAAGGAAGGTGGTAAAAATGGGGCAAAATTCACCCAACAAATATCTCACTTTAGCAACATAAATTTTGGACTCAATTGTGGTCGTACATCAAGGACTGCCTGTATTTCTATTTTCTTGGCTTTAAAGGGTATCCTTATCATGAAAAAGTGGGGATGTAAAACCTCTGAATTAATTTGCGATTTGAATTCGTTTCAATTTTGCAATTTGCAATTTTCTTCTCCCCCCCTCCCTCTTTCCTATGTAAATCATATTTTTTTTAAAAAAATTCACAGGAATTTTGTTGTAGATGATGTTGATATTGTTAATTGTTAATTGTTGTTGTTGTTGTTGTTGTTATTGTTATTGTTATTGTTATTGTTGTTGTTGTTGTTGTTGTTATTGTTGCTGTGTGTACGGTGTTTTCACAATCCTCAAGTGCAGAGATGCAATTTATGATATTAACGTTTTTGTGTTGTTCCTTTTGTCAACTACACATAATAAATGCGGGGGGTGGGGGGAAACATCCATAAGCCATTTTACAGAAGAAGAAGAAAAAAAAACCAGTGAACAACAGCTTGCAAATACAACAGGAACATCGCAAAGCAAAAATAAAGCCGCAAACCATTATTCTTCCTTTTATCTTTTGCCCCAGAGAACCTATTGCAGATTGGAACAGGCGAGTTATTTAAAACACGCTCTTTATTGGTGAGGTTGTGTGTGACATATATTTATGTGTAAAGACTTTATTTTTCCTTTAACGGGTTGTTAGTCACTCCAAGGTGAGGTGGTCCCAGAGGCATCCCCAAAGTGTAAACAATGATTGGATTTTGAGGGTAGGAGCCATTCTTTAACTTGGAGGTTTGCTTTGAAAAAGCAGGCAACCAGAATAGCCATAGCAGCGGATATTGGTAGCGCAGGTCTGAACTCTGGGGTCCTTGGGACTCTCTTGCAGACGTTTCATTACCCAAGTAGGGAACATCTTCAGTACTAGAAGGGTTTGTGGAGTGGAGGAGAAGAGGAGGAGGAGGGGGGGGGAGGAAGAGGAGAAAAGAAGAATGTTAAGGATATTGTTGTGTTAACCAACCAGCAGAGCAAGTGCACAGACAAACGGTACTGAGAGCAAATGAATACAATACATACAAACTGGTTTAACAAAGCTTTTACTTTGTAATGGAAAAAACAATTGCATAGTCTTGTAATCAATCCAAGTCTTTAGCCATTCAAATTAGTCCGGAGTTACAGAAATCTTCTTACCATACAAAACAGCACTGGTAATAAACAGCAATTCAACGCTGTTGATCCATCCACAATGAGAGCTCCTTCACACACGATGGTAACAGTTCCAACCAACAAGTCATTCAACAATGACTATAGCTCAGCTCTCTTCTTATATATAGTTTACACTAGTAATTATCCACTTAAGATAAGTGGAGTCAGCAGTGCAATGACTCAACAGTACAATTAGGATAATTGCAGTCAGCAGTCAGTCAGCAGTCAATTACAATGACTCATCAGTACAATTACTCAGCATTACATCTTAAAGTTACAGAACTAGGAAATATCATCTTTTCTAGCACTGATGATGTTACCTAGTTAGGCAATGAAACATCTTCAAGAAAACCACCAACCTCAGAGAGGACCCTTCATTGAGCTACAAATATTCACTATTCAGATTGCCTACTTTTTCAAAGAAAATCTCCCAGTTAAAGGACGGTACTTACCTTCAAAATCCAACCGGTGTTTGTTTGGCCCAACCAGAAATGAAAAGTTCTCCATGACAAGTCCCAATTCTTAACCATCTTGAGATCCTTCATCTTAGGCCATCTTGTCCATCATTTGGAAAGCTGGCGAGGGCTGGGTTCAAAATATCTTCAGTGTACATTATAATTATAAAAATAAAATACAAACACACATCCTTCACATTCTGTACAATTGAACTGAAACCCCCTGATATTGCATTAATATTGCACTATACAGTAGAATTCAGTATAGTTACTGCCCTGGGATAGCAGCTGTTTTTCAGCCTATTTGTCCTTGTTTTTATTGTCCTGTACCGTCTGCCAGATGGTAATAGTTCAAAAAAAAAAAAAAAGGGTGCCCAGGATGAGATGAGGAGCCTGAGTGGCGTAGCAGGCTAATGCCTCCTATTAAGGCAGCATTTAACATCCAGCTGCCTGCAATTACTGCGAGTTCTAATCTCACCAGGCTCAAGGTTGACTCAGCCTTCCATCCTTTCTAAGGTGGGTAAAATGAGGACCCGGTTTGTGGGGGCAATAAGCTGACTTTGTATAAATATACAAAAGTATGAAGGCTATTGCTTAATGCATTGTAAGCCGCCCTGAGTCTCCGGAGAAGGGCGGCATATAAATATAAATAAATAAGTTAAAAAAAGATGGATCTTTAAGGATGTTTTAACTTTTTTAAGGCAGCGGGGACTATAAAGCTCTTCCAAAGTGGGGAGAGGGCAACCAATGATCCTCTGGGCAATCACGTTGACCTTCTGGAGGTCTGTCCTATCTGCCACTGTGCAATTGGTAAACCAGACACAGGTGCTGTAAGTTAAAATACTCTCTATGGTGCAGCGGTAAAAGGTCACTGGCAGTTTTTCAATCAGTTGTTGTTTCCTGAGAAGTCTCAGGTAGTAGAATCTCTGCTGGGCCCTTTTGACCAGTGCTGCAATGTGAGTGCCACAGATCAGGTCCTCTTTTATGATGACACCCAGAAACTTAAAATTGGCCACTTGCTCCACTCAGTCTCCATTGATAAGCAAGGGCTGGATGTCCGATCTATTCCTTCTATAGTCCACTATAAGCTCCTTGGTCTTATTGAGGTTAAGGACCAAGTTATTGTCTCCACACCACAAAAGCAACCGTTCCATCTCATCTCAATAGGCAGACTCCCCCCCCCCCCCCCCGGAGATGAGTCCCACCACTGTTGTATCATCTGCAAACTTAGTAATCGTTTCACAGCACATATATAAACTGGGTGAAACCAGGCTTAGTAGCAGTGACTGTGAGAGGGATCTTGCACTCTTAGGGGACAATCAGCTAAATATGAGCCAGCAGTGTGCAGCAGCAGCTAAAAAAGCCAACACAATCCTAAATTGCATTAACAGAGGGATACAATCAAGATCAAGTGAGGTACTAATACCACTCTATAAAACCCTAGTAAAACCACACCTAGAGAACTGCATCCAGTTTTGGTCACCACACTATAAAAAAGATGTTGAGACTCTAGAAAAAGTGCAGAGGAGAGCAACCAGAATGATGAGGGGACTGGAGACTAAAACATACGAAGAATGGTTACATGAACTGGGCATGGCTAGTCTAGTGAAGAGAAGGACCAGGGGAGTCATGATAGCCGTCTTCTAATATTTGAGGGGCTGCCACAGAGAGGAGGCGGTCAAGCTCTTTTCCAAAGCACCTGAAGGCCAGACAAGGAATCATGGATGGAAACTGACCAAGGAGAGATTCAACTTAGAAATGAGGAGGAACTTTCTGACAGTAAGAACAATCAACCAGTGGAACAGAAGTTGCCTTCGGAAGTTGTGGGAGTTTCATCACTTGAGACTTTCAAGAAAAGATTAGACTGCCATTTGTCAGAAATGGTATAGGGTCTCCTGTTTGAGTGGGAGGTTGGACTAGATGACCTATAAGGTCCCTCCCAACTCTGTTAATCTGTTAACCTTTGATTGAAGATCAACTCTGATTGAAATTCAACCAACTAAGCGATGTATTGTGTTCAGAACTATGGACAGATCCTGAGTTTCAGTAGGAGAAATTTATGATACATACAGTAGAGGCAAAATATGTAGAGATACTGTTGGATCACAGTAGACACAACAACATAATTTATTTAATCCTCTCTGCCTCTGTCTGTCTCTATCTATATCTCACTCTCTCAAGTGCGGCTTTTCTGGAACGTTGTGTATTCATTTGTGTTGGACAAAATGTGAAAATGGAAACATAGACGCAAGCAGAGAGAGAACATGCTATTCTCTTGTAGCCTCCACACAAAACTTAATTAGGGAGACAAGTACCGACAGAGATAAGGAAACGCGGATTTGTGTTTGTTCGTTTGTCCATTACAACCAAATCACGAGTTTTTCATGCAGAAGAAAATGCAGGACATTAAAAAAAAACAAAAAAACCCCCACAACATTGTAATTTTGAAAGGTGGCAGGCTTGTATTTGCTTGCACAACAGAAAAGAGAAGAGAGTTGTGCTGTAATTGTATAGGGCTGTTTAACTCTTCCCAGGCTGGCAAAACTCAAGTCTAAATTCTTCAGCTTACTGTTCTGCCCCAGCTCCGGATTTCCGAGGATATTGACACACACCAATGGTCCTTATCAAATTTATTAAGTAGCAAGAATAAACCAAAGTCCGGCAAAGATTGACAACCAGCCCAGAAAACAAGATACGATAAGACTTTTCCAAAAATGCTCTGATGATAATTACAAGTTGTTTCCAGCAAGAAACTTACTAACTTAAGTAACTGTGACTTAAATAGGCTAAGGGAGTGGCCAGTTATCCTCAAGCCTTACTCTCGAGGAGACCTCCTCCTCCTGAGTAGCCACTCCTGCCTTCTGGGAGCCCTGCGTGCTCAAGCATTGAGGAGAGGCTCCTCCACTTCTCTCTCTCCACTTGAAGGAGCCTCTGGAGGTTCTGGAGGCCCTGGCTGAGTCTCTGCCTCTGGCACCACATCCTCTTCAGCCTCCTTGCTGTCCGATGCGAGCGTCGGCTGCACAGGCTGCTGGCGTGACACCACACCAGCCTCCTCGTTGTCGGGATCAGCCACGATCCGCACAGGCTGTTGGCAGGCCACAACACTCACAAAACCAGGCAGTTTATCTGTCTATAAATCACATTTATACAGGTACCGGTAGTTCTCGATTTACAACAGTTCATTTAGTGACCATTCAAAGTTACGTTCGAACGACGTACAATCGTTTTTCACACTTTATGACTGTAGCAGCATCCCCCCCCCCCCATGGTCATGTGATCCAAATCCAGACGCCTGGCAACTGACTTATGCTTATGACGGTTGCATTGTCCCGGGGTCACGTGATTCCTCCTTTGGTGACCTTCTGACAAGCAAAGTCGATGGGGAAGCCAAATTCACTGAACAACCGTGTGACTCACTTAACAACGGAAGTGATTCCCTTGACAACGGTGACAAGGACCGTTAAAGAGCCGAGGTGGCACAGTGGTTAGAGTGCAGTACTGCAACTACTTCAGCTGACTCAGCAGATCAGCGGATCAAATCTCACCGGCTCAAGGTTGACTCAGCCTTCCATCCTTCCGAGGTGGGTAAAATGAGGACCCAGATTGTTGGGGGCAAGAGGCTGATTCTGTAAACCGCTTAGAGAGGACTGTAAAGCACTGTGAAGTGGTATATAAGTTTAAGTGCTATTGCTATTCCTTTTCTCCTTCCTTCCTTCCTTCCTTCCTTCCTTCCTTCCTTCCTTCCTTCCTTCCTTCCATAGTGTGCAGTTAGTTAGAATGCAGTATTGCAGGCAAATTCTGCCCACTGCCAGCAGTTTGATTCTGAACTGGCTCAAGGTTGACTCAGCCTTCCCTCCTTCCGAGGTGGGTGAAATGAGGACCCAGATTGTTGGGGGCAATATGCTATTTAGTATACTGTCTTTGGTGTAAGCTGCTCAGAGTCCTCGGAGAGTGGGCGGCATAGAAATATGACAAATAAATAAATAAATAAATACATACATACATACACACATACATAAATACATAAATAAATAAATAAATAAGGGAGGTCGTAAAATGAGGCAAAATTCACTTCACAAATGTTTTGCTTAGCAACAAAAATGTGGGGCTCAATTGTGTTCATAAGACGAGGACTACCAGTGATGCTCCCCACTTCACCGGGACTCTGACAAGTTAAAAACTAAACCCATCACAATCAAAACAGATAAAATATCACAAAAAGCCAGATATATCTAACACGTTAATGTAATAATGAGGCATCCCGCACCAATTTTTGTACGAGTATTTATGCTTTTCCGTTTTCAAATTACAATCAGTTAAGGATAAGGTGAAATTTGTTTTGTTCACATTTATGCATGAACGGAGCTAATTAATACTTTCCAAACTAGGAAATGGAATTGCCATTTTCATTCGGTTTCCCCCCCACTCCCCTTCTCCAAACTCAGCACTGCACGCCTCTGATCCCAGAACAGGCTGAAAATTAGAAAGGAAATTAGGCACCCCCTAGCAAATGTGCTTTAAAATTTATTTAAAGGAAAACAGACTAATGAAAACTGATAGGGGAATGTTTGCCTCTCACCGGAAAGTAAAAGTCATGTTTAATGTAAAAAATGAAGTAAAACCAAAAAAAAACCTCTTTGGGGAATTGATGTGAATATAGTTTGTAGGTACATAAACAAATGTAACTCTTGTTTAAACATTTGGCATTCTTCCTTTTGTGTCGTTCTGCTAAGTTTTACCTAGATATATTACCTGTTGATGTGTTTCAAATGCTGATGTCTAACCATAACTCTTAATAGAATAGAATAGAATAGAATAGAATAGAATGGAATGGAATGGAATGGAATGGAATGGAATGGAATGGAATGGAATGGAATGGAATGGAACGGAAGAAGGAGAAGGAGAAGGAGAAGGAGAAGGAGAAGGAGAAGGAGAAGGGAAAGAAAAGGAAGAAGGAAAAGGAGGAGAATGGGACTAGTAGAAGCAGAGAAGAATGAAGGAGGATAGGATAGGATAGGATAGGATAGGATAGGATAGGATAGGATAG
>WNWU01000060.1:4262945-4274969 GCA_012654045.1 Ptyas mucosa | reverse complement strand
GATAGATAGATAGATAGATAGATAGATAGATAGATATAGATGGGTGGATGGGTGGATGGGTGGGTGGATGGGTGGATGGGTAGAGATAGATAGATAGATAGATAGATAGATAGATAGATAGATAGATAGATGTAGGTAGGTAGCAGTGGTGGGATTCAAATTTTTTTAGTACCGGTTCTGTGGGTGTGGCTTGGTGGGTGTAGCATGGCTTTGGTGGGTGTGGCCTGGTGTGTGTGGCAGGGGAAGTATACTGTAAAATCTCCATTCCCTCCCCACTCCTGGGGGAAGGATATTGCAAAATCCCCATTTCCTCCCAATCAGCTGGGACTCGGGAGGCGGAGAACAGATGGGGGTGGGGCCAGTCAGAGGTGGCATTTACCGGTTCTCTGAACTACTCAAAATTTCCGCTACCGGTTCTCCAGAACTGGTCAGAACCTGCTGAATACCACCTCTGGTAGGTAGGTAGGTAGGTAGATAGATGATAGATGATAGATGATAGATGATAGATAGATAGATAGATAGATAGATAGATAGATAGATGGATGGATGGATGGGCACTAGGTATGTCTAGTCTAATGAAGAGAATGACTAGGGCAGGGGTGTCAAACTCAAGGCGTGAATGGCCAGATTCGGCCCATGGGGTACTTAGATGTGGCCGTGGGGCTGCACTGGAAACAGTGAAGGACCGGCCGGTGGTGCTTCTGCCTCTTGAGCGCCATTTTCACCGGCAGAAGATTGCAGGAGGCCATCACAGCCAAAAATGGAGTTCAGGAGCCTGTTTTTGCTGGCAGAGTGCTCAGGCCACCACATGCATCCCTAACACATGTGATGTCAAGCTGGCCAAGCCCATCCTGGCCCCTGGAGGTCAAACACAACCCTGATGTGGCCCTCAATGAAATTGGGTTTGATACCCCTGGACTAGGGGATGACTAGGTTGCTACTTCTAGTCCTCGAGGGGATGTCATAGACAAGAGGACTTCTCCAAAGCACCTGAGGACAGGACAAGAAATAACAGATGGAAGCTTATCAAGGAGAGATGCAGCCTAGAATTAAAGAGAAATTTCCTGACAATTAACCAGTGGAACAACTTGCCTCCAGAAGTTGTGGGTGCTCCATCACTGCAGGCTTTTCAAAAGAGATTGGACAGCCATTCTCTGTCTGGAATGGTAGAGGGCCTCCTCAGTGGTGAAATCCAATTTTTTTAAACTACCAGTTCTGTGGGCATGGCTTGGTGGGCATGGTGTGGCTTGGTGGGCATGGCAGGGGAAGGATACTGCAAAATCCCCATTCCCTCCCCCACTCTGGGGCCAGCCAGAGGTGATATTTGCCAGTTCTCCAAACTGCTCAAAATTTCCGCTACAGGTTCTCCAGAACCTGTCAGAACCTACTGGATTTCACTCCCGGGTCTCCTGCTTTACAGCTTGGATTAGAAAACCTCCAAGGTCCCTTCCAATTCTTTTATTCTATGTTCTAAGTTTCTTCTCTGGAACCCAGAAAGCCATTAATAGCTGTATTGGTCCAAATAACAAATGATTCCGTAACTGGGTAATTTCTTGATTAATATCCATTATCCAGATGGCACCAAATGTGGATGTTTTCAAACTCTCCAGAGCTCTTCATCAGCGGGAGGTTCCAAAATGGGCTGGAAGGACATCTGAAGTTGCGGAAATGGTCAGCTTTGTTATTCCTACTTAAGAGAATTTCAATTATTTCACCCACTCAAAAGCCTCTCCGGGGCTCCTACGAAGCTGTCCCCGTATCACAGAAGTGACAAGGACCGGGCTAATGATTTTGTGCAAATCGTGAAAGGAACGCCCGATGAAGAGTTAACGGAGTTAATTGATTCAATCCAGCCATCGGGTGAAATCAGGACTCTACCTGTCTCTTGCTACCTTTTTGCCTTTGGAGATCAAGCATTTCGCATTCAGCAGCTTTGTTATGGCCTTAAGTGACTACTTTGCTGCAAATTGTGGGTCGTGATGGGCCATTATTGTTATTCAGCAGTAAACAGGGGAGGCTCGTCAGCAAAAGTTTGATGTCCATATTAATTGGTCTCACTGACACAGTTGCTGACACTCGTCTTGCTTCTATGAAAGAGAATGCCTTTTTTTTTCAATTAAGGGGTTTTGAATATTTATTTGGGGGAGATTCGCACGGCTTCCCTTTCTTGTGTTATTCATAGCAACAAGCCTGCCCACTCCCACCGACCCCCCCCCCAACCTCTGTTTTGTTGCCAAAAGGAGTAAATACTTTGCAAGCAAGATTCTTCTTTTTCAATCTGGGTTGGATGTTTGCAGACACGACCCTCCATTGGTCTGTGAAGAAAGCACAGAAGAGGCTGTACTTCCTGAGAATGCTCAGGAAGATAAATCCATCTCAGCATCTCCTGTCCTACTAGCGCAGCACCATGGAGAGTGTCCTGACATATGGCATTCTTGCATGGTACGGGAGCAGCTCTGTAGCGGACAGAAAAGCTCTACAGAGAATCATTAAAACTGCCCAGAATATCATCGGGTTCCAGCTACCAGCCCTGGACGACATCTTTGAATCTCGCTGTTTGAGGAAGTTGCACAACATTCTCAGAGACTCTTCCTATCCTGCTTACAATCTTTTTGGACTGTTGCCTTCTGGCAGAAGATACAGAACCATTAAAACTCAGGCCACACGTCTTCTGAATAGTTTTTATCCCAGAGCTATAATTGCACTCAACCGTGAACTAAAGGGCCACCATCTGTGAGCTGTTGGACAGCATTACTTGGTCTGCTGTGTGGATGTTTGGGTGGTTTAGGAGTGGGGAATTTGTGGTGGGTGGGAGGGTGTTTGGGGATTGTTATGTGTGTTGGACCTGGTCTTTGGGTGTTAAGTGAATTTCGTTGTATGGGTATACTGTGTATACACATACAATGACAATAAAGTTATTATTATTATTATTTAGAATAGAATAGAATAACAGAGTTGGAAGGGACCTTGGAGGTCTTCTAGTCCAACCCCCTGCCCAGGCAGCAAACCCTACACCACTGGCATCTTTTCTATGCAAGCTTTTGAAATGTATGCTCTTTTTTTCCCCAGGGTGCCTTTGCTCAATTCAGGCAGATGAGGCAAAACCTGGCTCAAAAACAGTAACTGTGAGAGGGACCTTGGAGTCGATCGCTTAAACATGAGCCAGCCGTGTGTGGCAGCAGCCAAAAAAGCTAATACAATTCCGGATTGTATAAACAGAGGGATAGAATCAAAATCACATGAAGTATTAAGGTAAAGGTTCCCCTCGCACATATCTGCTAGTCGTTCCCGACTCTAGGGGGCGGTGCTCATCTCCGTTTCAAAGCTGAAGAGCCAGCGCTGTCTGAAGACGTCTCCGTGGTCATGTGGCCGGCATGACTCAACGCCAAAGGCGCACAAAACGCTGTTCCCTTCCCACCAAAGGTGGTCCCTATTTTTCTACTTGCATTTTTTATGAGCTTTCAAACTGCTAGGTTGGCAGAAGCTGGGAAAAATCACGGGAGCTCACCCCGTTACGCGGCACTAGGGATTTGAACCGCTGAACTGCCGACCTTTTGATCAACAAGCTCAGGATCTTAGCCACTGAGCCACCATGTCCCTTACATTCATGAAGTATTAGTACTGCTTTATAAAGCCTTAGTAAGACCACAGCTGGAATGGTGCATTCAGTTTTGGTCACCGCATTATAAAAACGATGTTGAGACTTTGGAAAAAGTGCAAAGAAGAGCAGCTAAGATGATTATTGAATAACGGTTCATTTAGCGGATCAGAATAACGGAATAACAAAGTTGGAAGGGACCTTGGAGGTCTTCTAATCCAACCCTCTGCTCAAGCGGGAGACTCTATACCATTCTGGACAAATGGTTGTCCAATGTCTTCTTGAAAATTTTCAGTGATGGAGCACCCACAACTCAAGAATCAGAATAGAGCTGGAAGGGACCTTGGAGGTTTTCTAGTCCAGCCCTTCTCAAGCAGGAGACCCTCTACCATTTCAGACAATTAACTGTCTAATCTCTTCTTTAAAACTTCCAGTGTTGGAGCACCCACAACGTCTGGAGGCAAGTCGTTCTACTGGTTAATTGTCCTCACTGTTAAGAAATTTCTCCTCAAGTCCAAGTTGCTTCTCTCCTTGATTAGTCTCCATCTTTTTTGAACTCCTTTGAACTCCTGATCAAAGCGACGGATTGGAGTTCACGACGCCAAATACCGCCATAGATTAAGCGCCTGTTTCAAAACCCTCATCGTAAACAAGATGGCACCAATCAAGGATGCAACTTCACTCCAGCTCTTGCAAATTATAAGATTATTTACCAAAACGTCCTATCTGTTGATGAATATTTTAACTACAACTGTAATAACACAAGGGCGATCAATAGATTCAAACTCAATGTAATTCGCTCTAATCTTGATTGTAGGAAAAATGACTTCTGCAATAGAGTAGTAAAGGTCTGGAACACTCTACCTGATCTTGTTGTTAGTCTCTCTAACCCCCTTACCTTTTACCTTAAACTATCTACCATGGACCTTTCATGTTTCTTAAGTGGTCTCTAAGGGGGCGTGCATAAGCGCACCAGTGTGCTTACCGTCCCATTAATATGTACTCATTTTGCATGGTATGGGAGCAGCTCTGTAGCGGACAGAAAAGCTCTACAGAGAATCATTAAAACTGCCCAGAATATCATCGGACTCCAGCTACCAGCCCTGGACGACATTTTCGCATCTTGCTGTTTGAGAAAGTTGCATAACGTTCTCAGAGACTCTTCCCATCCTGCTTACTATCTTTTTGGACTGTTACCTTCTGGCAGAAGATACAGAAGAATTAAAACTTGGACCACACGTCTTCTGAATAGTTTTTATCCCAGAGTTATAATTGCACTCAACAAGGAACTAAAGGGCCACCATCGGCGAACTGTTGGACAGCATTACTTGGTCTGTTGTGTGGATGTTTGGGTGGTTTAGGGGTGGGGAATTGTGGTGGGTGGGAGTGTGTTTGGGGATTATCTGTGTTGGACCTGGTCTTTGGATGTTCAGTGAATTTCGTTGTATGGGTATACTGTGTATACACATACAATGACAATAAAGTTTTTTATTTGTTTGTTTGTTTGTTTGTTTGTTTATTTATTTATGTGTTTATTTATGTGTTTATTTATGTGTTTATGGCTATGTTTGGCTTATATATTTCCTTTTATTTGTGCCAATTTTTTTTTCATGTGTCCATGTCTATATCTATGCTGTTACTTGTTTCCTTGTACAAATAAATTAATAATAATAAATGTCCAGTTGTTGGGCAAGGTTTCACTGCTCTTCACTCCATTAGCACAGCAGGCCTCTATTTTATTTCCAGATCCTCTCTTAACTCCCTTCTCAAATAAGAGTTGCCCGTCTGCATTCCGCGTGTCAGACACTTGGCCTCGTAGGTAACAAACCGTGTCCAGTTCTGATGCAAACGCCAGCTGTGAACGGAGAATTAATAGAAGAATCAATCTGCACCTTTAAAGAATTTTTAATTCCAGGCGTTTGGCTCAGGACAAGCAATCAGAGGCAACCATCTGAATTCCATTCAGAAACTACAATACAAATTAATTTTCTGCTCATTTTTTTTACCCCGCTGACTAAATAATGCCTCATTTATAAGTTGAGTTGGTGGGCCATTTGAAGATTAGCTCGGAAAACAAATTGCATGGAGGTTTAATTTATATATATATATATATTTAAAAAAAAGAGGAGCAAACGACCAGAATCTAAATATTCTTGTTTCTTCGCCTGGGCTCAAAGATCCTTGGAAAAGGGAGGTGGATGGGTGGGTGGGGAAGAACGAGAGAGAGAAAAACAGAAATTTAATAAACCTGTAGCTTATAATCACCGTGAAGGACACATTATGATTACCAGCAGGGTGTCCAGATTGTCCAGTTGGGAGATTACTATTCGTCGCCCTGCTGTTTTGGACATTTTTATTTGTGAAGGAGAGGTGAACGGAAATTTTGCACCGATTCAACGTGTAGGCAAGGGACCTTCAGTTGTGGATGAAGGAGAAGCATGGCCTCCTTACAAAGAAAGCATGGGACATCCATGGGGCAAGAGAAGAGGATCTGGATGAGCTAGCTTTCACACACCAGGGTAAATGAGCAGCTGTTATGTTCAGAAGTATGACAATGATGGGTTCTTGGAGAAGAACGTTCAGATCTAGCTAAATTCACTCACTGGCTGGATGATCTTGCAAATAGGAAGTCCAAGAAAAAGAATAGGGTTGGAAGGGACCTTGGAGGTCTTCTAGTCCAACTCCCTGCTCAGGCAGGAGCCCCTATATCAGTGATGGTTAACCTTTTCGGCATCGAGTGGCCAAACATTTTGACTAGTGCAGTGTACAGGTCCTCAATGGAAGGCAGATTGGTAGCCATGGTTTTTTCTGCAGTTCTAACTATCCTCTGAAGTCCGTGTCTGTCCTGTTGGGTTGCAGAGCCAAACCAGACAGTTATAGAGATGCAGATGACGGACTCAATAATTCCTCTGTAGAACTGGATCAGCAGCTCCTAGGACAGTTTGAGCTTCCTGAGATGGTGCAGAAAGAACGTTCTTTGTTGTGCTTTTTTGATGACGTTTTTGATGTTATCAGATTGGACAACCATTTGTCTGAAACAGTATAGAGCAGGGGTGTCAAACTCAATTTCATTGGGGCCGCATCAAGGTTGTGTTCGACCTCAAGGGGCCAGGGTGGGCGTGGCCAGCTTGACATCACTTGTTTCAGGGGTGCCCACAAGCTCCATTTTCGCTGGCAGAGGGTTGCAGGAGGCAATCCAAGCCAAAAACGGAGATTGGGAGCCCGTTTTCTCTGGCAGAGGCACCACGGCAGTGGTGGTATTCATCTGGTTCTATCCAGTTCAGGCAAACCTGTAGCAGCGGCTACGGGAGGCTCCGCCCACCCACCCGGATGTCATCATGTCCTATTTTTTACCCTCTGCGCATGCGTGGAGCTGGCACGTACGAGCGAAGTGAGGGAGTGCGTGCTCACATTTGCAAACTGGTAGTGAAGGTAAGTGAATACCCCTGCACCATGGGCCGATCCTTCGCTCTTTTCAGGGCAGCCCCACAGGCTAGATCCGTGATGGTGAACCTATGGCATGGGTGCTGCAGGTGGCACGTGGAGCCATATTGGTGGGCATGCGAGTGTTGCCCTAGCTCAGCTCCAGCGTGCATGCGCGCACCGGCCAACTGATTTTTAGGCCTTCTGGTCCCACCGGAAGTTGGGAAACTGGCTGTTTCTGGCCTCCGGAAGGTCTGTGGGGAGATGGGGAAGGCTGTTTTTGCCCTCCCCAGGCTCCTAGAAAGCCTCTGGAGCCTGGGGAGGGGGAAAATGGGCCTACCGGGCCCACCGTGCCATCACATGCCAAAAGCAGGGAGAAGTGGGGGGGGGGTTCACATGCGCATGTGCGGGAGGGCGGGGCGCATTGAATTATGTATGTGGGCACACGTATCTGTGACCCCCCACACTCCCCCTGCTTTTGGCACACAACAGCAAAAAGGTTAGCCATCACTGGGCTAGATCTAAGCATCCCGGGGGCCAGAACTGCCCCACATCCCTGCTATAGGGCCTGTTGTTTAACTGGGGGTTGAACCAGAAGACCTCCAAAGTCCCTTCCAACTCTATCGTTCTGTTAAGTTGTTACAGAGGGGGGTGGGGGGTGGGGAGAGGAGTTGTTACTTATGGAATCAGCCCTAAATACGCCAGGTGGAAAGTACTCATCAGCAGATAATGCTGAAGTTTCTAAACAGGCAGATCTGAAACATCCAATCCTCCAAGGACAGCTTCTTGTTTGGAGAGCATTTGTGTTTTAAGCACAACAGCACAAAGCAGGATTAAATAAAAGGAGTCAAAATGCACCATCGGCTGCAGGAAAGAAATTGCTGCTTTCATGATATTGCTCATTTCTGGAGGCTAGTCAAACCCTCATTTTTTACACTTAAGGGTGTCGAGCAAAATGGGTTTTTTATAGCCCCCGCCCTACCCCCCCTACCCCCGTTGCCTTTACATCTTTGAATGTGCCAATTTGCAACTTCAGAAAGTTTGTTTTTGGAGAGGTGGGGGGGGGATGAGGTGGAGCGGCGGTGTGTTGTTTGCATTGTTTCCACTCGCTTCACAATGGGTCGACCAAGTGAGTGACTTAGAAGTTACTTGATCTGTTTCTTCTTCCTTTTAATGAGAAGATCAAAGATACTTCTTTCTTCTTTTTTTTTACAGCCATCAGCGTTTTAAGAGCAGAATAACAGAATAGCAGAGTTGGAAGGGACCTTGGAGGTCTTCTAGTCCAACCCTATGCTCAAGCAGAAAACCCTGTGCCATTTCAGGCAAATGGTTGTCCAATCTCTTCTTAAAAACCGCCATTGGTGAAGCACCCACAACTTCTGGAGGCAAGTTGTTCCACTGATTAATTGTTCTCACTGTCAGGAAATTTCTCCTTAGTTCTAAGTTGCTTCTCTCCTTGATTGGTTTCCATCCGTTGCTTCTCGTCCTGCCCTCAGGTACTCTGGAGAATAGGTTGACCTCCTCTTTTTAGGGGCAACCCCTGAGATATTGGAAGACTGCTATCTTGTCACCTCTGGTCCTTCTTTTCATTAAACTAGACATACCCAGTTCCAGCAACCATTCTTCATATGTTTTCAAGTTCTATTGCCATGATGGCGAACCTATGGCATGTGTGCTGGAAGTGGCATGCAGAGCCATCTCTCCTGGCATGCCAACCATCACCCGTTGCTCTTCCAGGTTCCAGTGTACATATGGGGGCCGGCCACCTGGTCTTCACGCATGCGGGAGTGCTGGAAAATAGGAGACCAGGTGACCTGCGTGCATGTGCACACCTGAAACCAGAAACTCAGCTACTTGTCACGTGCATGCACGCCGGGGAACTGCTCTTCTGGTTTCTGGTGCTCCCCCTCTTTTTTCTTCCCACAGATGGGGTGGCCCTACGATCTCTGATAGACATTCTCATGGTTTCCTCCATGTTTGAAATTCAGACCATATCTTCCAGCCAACTAATCCAACCGTAACAGGTGCCTGTCACTTCCTTTCAGTGGAGGTGTTCAATCATCTATTTGTATCAATTACCTGCTCAGCCATGGTTTCAGTTTTCCACTTGGTTGCTGCCATGTTGATTGCTACATGCAGAGGGACGTTGCTGACTTGGTGAAGCTGGAAGACAGAGATGGAAACGCAGAAGGGTTTCGTCTTCTGCTCTTAGATCAGTGATGGGTTGCTCCTGGTTTGGTCTGGTTTTTGCGAACCAGTAGTAATGGCGGAGGGAGCAGTGATGGGTTGCCCCTGTTCGCACCGGTTTTATAGAACTGGTAGTAAAACCTGTGGGAGGCTCTGCCCACTGACCCCAACGTCATCAAAATGCTTCTGCGGTTGCACAGAAGAGCGCGCGCAGCCCCGTTGCGAACTGGTAGTAAAGGTAAGTAGAACCTACCCCTGGGAGGGAGGCTCCACTCACCCACCCCGACATCATCACTGATGATCTGTGCATGTGCAGAAGCTCAAGATACTGTGCTCCCGTTGCAAACCAGTAGTAAAGGTAAGTGGAACCCACCCTTGTCTTAGATAGTCATCATTTGGGATGGGATGTAGTTAGGCGGCGGATCCTTAGGAGGGAGGGGGTGAATTCCAGATGTGTAAGAAACAACCCAGCCTGAATAGTACATGTGAGAGAAAGAGGGTCAAGACAGTCTCTCCCTAACAGTCCCAAGAGTATATTGTATAGGCAGACAGTAGCGTCCTCAATCTGGCAAGATGTAGTGGAATGTGGTCTGGATTCCGAGGAGGGAGGGGCTGAATTCCTGAGGAGTAAGAGGTAATTCAGCCTGGATATTATGTGTGAGAGAAAGAGGGCGAAGACAGCCACTCCCTAATAGTTCCCAGAGTACATTATAGAGTCAGACAGTAGAGTCCTCAATCTGGCATGGTGTGGTGGAATGTAGTCCGGATTCCCAGGAGGGAAGGACTGCATTCCTGAGGAGTAAGAGACAACTCAAGTTCATATAGTTCGTGTGACAGAATGTGGCTGAAGATGGCTCCTCCCTAATAGTTCCCAGACGATAGCCATCGTGTAAGTAGTAATCTGCTTTAGTTTGGCACGATTCTGTCTATAGGCATGTAATGATAAAGAAATCTACTTGGGAGATTCACTGCATGTCTTTCTTGGTTTTGGAGGACTTGACATTAATGTACTAAGCATTTTACTTGATGTTATGGCCTGAAGCCACTTTTCTTCTAGACATGCATGTTCCTGAACTTACAACATGCCCAAAGCTTTGTATCCCATCCTCAGAGAGTGCATTATAGCTTCCTTGCCATTTTCAGCTGTTAATGTTGAAGAATGAACCTCTTCCATCTTCGATACAAGTCCTTCCAAAATTGAAATGTGACCATGATGGCTTCCTTTGTCCTCTGCTCTCCAGCTAAATCAATCCAACTGATGAAATTTGGTTCTAGGCTGACATTTTTTTAAAAAAAATTGATTTATATGCCGCCCTTCTCTGGAGACTCAGGGCGGCTTACAATGCACTAAGCAATAGCTTTCATACTTTTGTATATTTATACAAAGTCAGCTTATTGCCCCCACAAACTGAGTCCTCAATTTACCTACCTTAGAAAGGATGGAAGACTGAGTCGACCTTGAGCCTGGTGAGATTCGAACCTGCAATAATTGCAGGCAGCTGGTATTAATAACAGGGTGCTTTAAACCACTGTACTACCAAGGCTCTAAATAAGCTCCAGTTTTTCTTAAAATACCGTAATATCACTAGCACTGAGACTTATATAGCGCTTCACAATACTCTTACAGCCCCCTCTAAGCCGTTTACAGAGTCAGCCTCTTGCCCCCAACAATCTGGGTCTTCATTTTACCCACCTCGGAAGGATGGAAGGTTGACCTCAACCTTAAGCCAGTCAGAATTGAACTGCTAGCAGTCAGCAGAATTAGCCTGCAATACTGCATTCTAACCACTGCACAGGAAGGAAGGAAGGAAGGAAGGAAGGAAGGAGGGAGGGAGGGAGGGAGGGAGGGAGGGAGGGAGGGAGGGAGGGAGGGAAGGAAGGAAGGAAGGAAGGAGGGAGGGAGGGAGGGAGGGAAGGAAGGAAGGAAGGAAGGAAAGAAGGAAGGAAGGAAGGCAGGCAGGAAGGGCAATAGCAATAGCCCTCAGACTTATATACCGCTTCACAATGTTTTATAGCCCTCTCTAAGCGGTTTACAGAAACAACCTATTGCCCCGAACAATCTAGATCCTCATTTTACCAACCTCAGAAGGATGGAAGCCTGTGTCAACCTTGAACCAGTCAGAATCGAACTTCTGGCAGTTGGCACAATTAGCCTGCAATACTGCATTCTAACCACTGCACCACGACAGCTCAGAAATATGCCGAAATATGCCACTCAGAAGTGATCTTCCCAAGGGGATAAAGTCAATATTGAACTACAGGTAGCCCTCAACTTACAAGCATTTGTTTAGCAACTGTACGAGGTTCTAACACTGAAAAAAAAGAGACTTACAACTGGTCCTCCTACTTTCAACTCCCCTGTTCACATGATCAAAATTCAGGTGTGTGGCAACCAGCATGTTGCAGCATCCCAGGGTCACATGATCACCATTTGTGACCTTCCTAGACGGCCTCCAACAAACAAAGTCAATGGAAGGAGCTGAATTCGCTTAACGACTGTGTGGTTTGCTTAAGAAACGTGCCCAAAGAAAGGTCACAAAATCAGGCATGAATTAGTTAACAACTACCTTGTTTAGCCATGAAATTCTGGTCACAACTGAGGTCATTAGTCAAGGATTTCTTGTCTATGGTGAATTAGTGGTTTTTCTTTCTTTCTTTCTTTCTTTCTTTCTTTCTTTCTTTCTTTCTTTCTTTCTTTCTTTCTTTCTTTCTTCCTTCCTTCCTTCCTTCCTTCTTCTCCTTCTTCTCTTTCTCCTTCTTCTCCTTCTTCTTTTCCTTCCTTTCTCCCTCCCTCCCTTTTCTTTCCTTCTTCTTCT
>WNWU01000060.1:4238454-4259204 GCA_012654045.1 Ptyas mucosa | reverse complement strand
ACTGAGAGAGGGGGAGAGAGAGAGACTGAGAGAGGGAGGGAGAGAGAGGGGGGAGAGAGTGGGGAGAGAGAATGAGAAAGGGGAGAGATTAAGAGGGGGAGAGAGGGAAGAGAGGGGAGAGAGAGAGAATGAGAGAGGAGGGAGAGAGAACGAGAGAGGGATACGGGGTGTGATTGAGAGAAGGAGAGAGAGAGGGAAGAGAGAGAGAGAATGAGAGAGAGAGAGAGAGAGAGAAGAGAGTGAGGGGGGATAGAAAGCAGACTTCTGTCTTCTATCTGAAACAAATACTGCGCTGAATTATGATTAATAGACAGAAAAGCCAGAGGATGTAAAATCTACCAAAGTGTCTGTAATTCAGTGGGCTGAGTGCACACATTTTGTATGATTCCTGCAAGAATGGTATGTAAATGGCTCCTTGATGTTCTTGGCTCTATTTGGAGGGGAGGCAAATTAAGGGTCACCTGCTACCACCATTCAGAGAAAACCATTTTATTGAAGTTAGCAACCTCCTTTTTCTGAACTTCTCCATTTTTCCCCGCTTCAATCTCAGAACAAATGTGGATCCCCCCCCCCCAAAAAAAGACAGCAGGATTTTGACGTTTTTTGGGAGCTTTGTTGCATTTGCTGCTTGGTTAGGCAGACATAGGTCTGGTCATCTCAAGTCCACTCAAGCCATTCAGATGAAGCTTGGGCGCCAACAAGGGAGGAGACCTTTAAACTCTTGTCCCACCTATGTTGCCTTCACACCACGGGTGAAATGCTACCAGTTCAGACCGGTTCACCCGAACCGGTGGTAAAAAAAAAATGCTTTAAAAAGCAAAAAAAAAAAAAAAAAAAGTTCTGACGATCGCGCGTTGCACAGCTAATCTTTGGAACTTTTTTTTTTAAAAAAACTTTTTAAAGCATTTTTTTTACTACCGGTTCTCCGGTAGTTAAAACCGGAACCAGTAGTTAAAACTGCTTTAAAAAGTAAAAAAAAAGAGCAGGAAATCCGAAGCCACGCGTCTGGTATGGTATGTGAATGCATGTACAGCGTGTGTCTGGTATGCACTGCATATGCATGCAGCGTGCACCTGTCATGCACTGTGCATGTGCACGCATCGTGCGCTTGGTGTGCATTGTGCATGCACTTGCAGCAAACCGGTGGCGACCTGCAGAGGATTTCACCACTGCTTCAAACACAACACCTTCTACTCGGTATAAGGTAGGGTATGGGTTGAGTTGAAGGACCACCAACCTCTTCTTCTGACCTGATCAGCTCTCCAGCTATGCTGGAGGCATGGAGCAACCTTCTCCATGGTTGGTGATGGGGCTGGCCCCATGACAAGTCATCCCTAGATGGTTGTGCCTGATTGAACAATGGTCACTGATGGCTTTTCTTACACCAAGAGAGGAGGCAAGATTGAACGAGCTTTTCATCAAAAGGGGACGTTCGCTTCTACGAGGAAAAGACAATTAAACCAAAACTGATCTCTCAGAAGGAAAATTGATGGGAGGGAGGGGCTTAATGTGAAATTATATAGGCCCCAGGTATCGTGCTTTTGGGAGGGCGCAATGCCTCAGTGGTTAAAGACACAGAGCTTGTCAGCTTTCCAGCTGACAGCCCAGATTCGAGACCTGAGCTCCTTGCGATGGGGTGAGTCCCCGTTACTCGCCGCAGCTCCTGCCCACCTAGCAGTTCGAAAGCATGAAAATGCAATTAGATAAATAGGTATCACTTCGGTGGGAAGGTAACAGCATTCCATGCACTCCGGTGTATAGTCATCTTGGCCACATGACCACGGAAGTGTCTTCAGATAATGTTGGCCCCCTCGGCTAAGAAACAGAGATGAGCACTGCCCTCTAGAATCGTGTTGTGGCCTGTTGGCCACTGGATCTTCCAGCAACTGAATCAGAGGAGGAGGAGGAGTGGTAGGACTCAGGTTCAGCATCAAGGCAACCTGAGACCTCCGAGGGGGGAGCGTGAATGGAGCTGGCAGAGAGAGAGAGAGGCAGAGGCAGAGCCTGGACCATCTGTCAGCCCTCAGATGGAGAGTCAACAGCTCCCAGGTCTGGAGGTGGCTGATGAGGAAGAGGAGGAACAGCTGGGACCAGTGCCTGACGCACAGATGCACAGAAGGCAGAGGAGAGGAGAGCAGTGGAAATCTATGGGCCGATCCTGGGGAAGGAAGAACCATTGCTGCTAGTGAGGCCCCACCCTAGCTCTGGGGATAAAAGGCAGGGGGCGGAGATGAATAGATGTGGCAGACAACTATTCACCTTCCGGCTGGACAGATTGTTGGCCTTTGAGATAAACATTTTTGCCAGGGCTGCCAGCACTCCTAATAAAGGAATCTTTCGAGTTCACGTCGTGTTTAGGGAGCTGGGTCAGAACAAATCGGACACGACTGGACATGGGAAACTTTCACTTTTACCTCTATGGAGCTATACCTAGGAAGCTGATCTACCTGCCAAATATCATAAAGAGCCAAGCATTCGTTCATCCTTCCTTTCACCTAGAAATCAGTCAAAGAAAATATTCGTTCATTGGCAGGGAAACGCAACTTCTTGAAATTTATGCATTTCAAGCTCCCTCTTAACCCAACCCATTCCCCTTTCTCTTCCTTGAGATCTCATCTCCTGCGGAGTTAAATTGTTTCTTCAAATGAGTCGGCTGGGCTGTGGTGGAAGTTTAATTTCCACCAGCTCCATTGAGCAAGGCCAATGAGAGAAAGCCACTGTGAGAGATGATCAGCACAGTAGCTTCATGATATCAAGAGGCTCACGGCTCATTAGCTTCTTGTCGCAACATTGGGGGAGGGGGAATGAATATCAGGCATCTCCCACAGAGACCCCTCCCCCCTCCTGACGGATTGATTTGCTTACTTCTGTATTATTTATAAATGTAGGGTCCAACCAATTTGTAACGACGCATGCAGCATATAAAACGAAGAGCAGTTCAGAATACAGGAGAACAGAGTTGGAAGGGATCTTGGAGGTCTTCTAGTCCAGCAGGCACCAATTGGTGGTCTGTGGACCACTGATGGTCCACAAGGAAATTTTGGTGATCTGCAGAAAAATTATTTGCATTTTTTATATTGCATTAAATCAGGGGTCCTCAAACTATGGCCCCTGGGCTGGATACGTGCAATGAACGCTTGTGTTGCTGCAGAGAGTCTCCCCCTTTGGGGTCTTTTTGTGTGAGTCAGAGGGGGCAAAGAGCCGGAGAACCTTGTTCCAGTGGGACTGCATCATGGCCTGGAACTGGCTGACCATCTCAGCCCGCTGAGCCTCCGGGCGCCGGTACCTGGCCTTGCACTCCTGCAGGTCTTCCCTCTGCTTGGAAAGCCTATGCTCCTAGTCCTCAGTGAGATGCTTCTGCTGAGCCTCCTTCTCGGTCAGATCCAATTTGAACTGAACTGAGCTGTTTTGCCAACTCTTTCTTGTGGCAGCTGCTTAGCTCCAACAACTGCTTCTTGTTGGGGCCCTAAGGAGCCCGGGCGGGCAGGCGAGGAGTGGCGGGGAGGGGAAGGGTGAGTAGAGGCCATCGAGGCACCCCTCGACGTAAGTGACATCGACTTGGCCACACCCACCCAGTCACATGACCACCTAGCCATGCCCATCCAGCCATTCATTAGGCAGATCATATTAATGGTCCGCAGGATTTAAAATAATAAGTTTAGTGGTCCAAAAAGTTGAGGAACCCTGTTCTAGTCCAACCCACTGCTCAAGCAGGAAACTCTACGCCATTCTGGACACCTGACTTCTAATCTTTTCTTGAAAACCTCCACTGATGGAACACCCAACTTCTAAAGACAAGCCATTCTACTGGTTAATTGTTCTCACTGTCAGGAAATTTCTCCTTTGTTTCAGGTTGGATGCCTGATAATCTTCCTGCCCTCAGGTCGTTTGGTGAATAGGTTGACCCACTCTTGTCCGTCACAACTCCTCAAATATCGGAAGACAGCTATCATGTAACTCCTAGTCTTTCTGGTTAGACTAGACTGGGTGTCGGCAACCCGTGGCTCCAGAGCCGCATGCAGCTCTTTGGGCCCTCTGTTCTGGCTCCCTGTCCCACCACCGGCTGGCCCCACCATTCACCCTTCCCTCCCAGTCACTCCTCACCTGGCCTGAGAAGGTAAGGGCGACGGTGGGGAATGGAGAAGTGGCCAGGGCTGATTCTCTGGTGCCTCACTCTTGCTGGAGCGTCTTCTGGCCTTGTTGGAGCTGGGCGTGCCTTGGTCGCTTGGGGAGACGCGCGAGCTGCATGTCCGTGCATGCGTGCACACAAGTCCATGCATGTGTGAGTGCATGTCTGTACACATAACTTTTAGTTTTGGCATGCACGCGTGCAGTTTGGGCACTCTGTGTCTAAAAGGTTCGCCATCACTGGTCTAGAGAACTCCATCCCAATGCATCCAATATGATCCAGAGAATTGCATCCTGATGCCTCCAACATCATCCAGAAAAACCCATCCGGATGTGTCCAGCATTTCTCAAAGAACACCGTTCCAAGGGTCCAATCTATTCCAGAGAATTCCATCTTGATGTGTCCAACCTATTGCCAGAAACCCGTCTTGATACCTCCAATATATTCCAGAAAAACCCATTTCCTTGTCTTGAAAAGCTCTCCATGAGCTATTGAAAAAAAAAAAAATCCTGTGGCATCTTGGAAGACAGCTTGAAAAAAATCACTCCCCTAAAGGGCCAGGTTTCCTGCCAAGGCCTAGATTTCATCCCATTTTAATTACTGAGTTGCTAAGCATGACTCCTTCACAACTAACTCATGCCATCCAGTGGCAATACAAGGGCACACCAAGAAGAAAGCAAGGGAAATTGAAGTGTAATCACATGGTGATGGTTGAAGCCATGTAAGTCAATCTCTTCATCAAGGGATGAAGATTGATGATTGGAGGAAGATGATTGAAAACAGCAGGCTTTGGAAGTTGCTAGGTGGAGGTATTATGCCCAAAGAAACTTGATTTAAATTGTCTGAATTTAAACATATGCACATGTAGACCTGCTCTTCCTTAATAGAGTCCTTCCTTCACGACATAGGTATTTTTTTTAAAAAAAGTTCAACAATAGAGGTGGCTATCTCACACTTTTTGAAAGCCTCCAGTGATGGAGCACCGGATGGACTATTTGAGGATCTCTATCACCTTCCGTGGTGACAACCACAGTAGAAGAGTACCTATTTTGACTGTTAGACTCTCTTCTCTATTTTTCTTCCTTTTTCTGGCAAAAAAACCCAAACAAAACCCTGTTGGGTCTTACTGTAATTATAATGTGATTAAGAAAACTGTACGGCTAAAAATCCCCTAGCGTTCTCAAAGAAGACCAGAGTAATAGCCTCACCATCTCCAGTATGTAACACCACTGTCTTTCCAACCTTCAGATGCTTCGGAAAACCTGATGATGTTACCTAGTTGGGTAATGAAATGTCTGCAAGAAAATAACTAAGCTCAGAGAGCATCATGGACTCCAAAATCTATTTCCTCTTCCTCCTTCAATCAATTCAATCAGAATAGAGCTGGAAAGGACCTTGGACGTCTTCTATTCCATCCCCCTGCTCAAGCAGGAGACCCTTTACCATTTCAGATATGTGACTGTCCTGTCTTTTCTTAAAAACCTCCAGAGATGAATCACCCACAACTTCTTAAAGGCAACTTCTCTTCCACTGATTAATTGTCCCCCCTGTTAGGAAGTTTCTCCTTAATTCCCAGTTGCTTCTCTCCTTGATTAGTTGCCATCCATTGTTTCTTGTTTTGCTTTCTGGTGCTTTGGAGAACAATTGGACCCTCTTCTTTGTGGCAGCCCCTCAAATACTGGAATACTGCTATCACGTCACCCCTAATCCTTCTTTTCTCTAGACTAGCCAAACCCAGTTCCCGCAGCTGATCTTTGTATGTTTTAGTCTCCGGGCTTTTAATCATCTTAGTTGCTCTTCTCTGAACTTTTTCCAAAGTCTCAACATCTTTTTTGTAAGGTGGTGATCAAAAGTGGATGCCAGATTCCAGGTGTGGCCTTACTAAGGGTTTTATAAAGTGGTACTGATGCTTCACGTGATTTTGATTCTGTGTTTATACAAGCAAGGATTGTAGCAGCTTTTTTTGGCGGCTGCCGCAAATAGCTGGCTCATGTTGAAGCGATCGTCTACTAGGACTCCAAGGTCCCTCTCACAGTTACTGTTTTTGAGCCAGGTTTCCCCTACTCTGTACTTGTACCGTTGGGTTTTCCTACGTAGGTGTAAAACCTTGCTTTTCTCCATATTAAATTTCACGTTGTTGGATAGGACCCATTGTTTAAGTCTGTCAAGATCTTTTGGGATCCTAAGCTTGACTTTGGGGCTGTTGGATATTCTGGCCAGCTTAGTGTCATCTGCAAATTTGATGAATTCCCCTTCTATTCTCTCATCTAAGTCATTTATGAAGATATTGAACAGTACTGTGGCTGAGATGGGACCTTGTGGCATCCCACTGCTTACTTCTCTCCATGTAGATGTAGTACCATTAAGGACTACTCGTTGAGTATGGTTTGGCAGCCAGTTACAAATCCATCTGTTGGTGATGCTGCCTATCCCACATTTTTCTAGCTTACCAAGTAGCAGGTTGGGTTTTACTTTGTCAAATGCCTTTGTTCTGACCCAGCTCCCCAAACACGACAAATCCTCTGATGTGAACTCAAAAGATTCCTTCATTAGGAATGCCGACAGCCCCAACAAAAAGTTTCTCTCACAGGCTAACAAAGCCGGCCGGCCGGAAGATGAATAGTTGTCTGCCACATCTGTTCATCTCCACCCCCTGCTTTTTATCCCCAGAGCTAGGGTGGGGCTTCGCTAGCAGCGGTGGCTCTTCCATCCCAAGGACCAGCCCCTAGATTTCCACTGCTCTCCTCTCCTCTGCCTTCTGCACATCTCCGTGTCAGGCACTGGACCCAGCTGTTCCTCCTCTTCCTCATCAGCCATCTTCAGCCCTGGGGGTTGTTGATTCTCCATCTGAGGGCTGACGGACAGCCCAGACTCTGCCTCTCTCTCTCTCTCTCTCTCTCTGCCAGCTCCATTCCCTTTTCCCCCTCGGAGCTCCCAGGTTGCCCTGATGCTGACCCTGACTCCTACACCTATTCCACAGTATTTCGCTGATCTATTAATTTAGACCCTCTGTCAAAGAATGAAATTAGATTGGTTTGGCACGATCTGTTTTTCTATCACCCTGTTGATGTTTACCAAAACCATGTTGATAGTCATGAAACGTCTCCAAGAAAACCACCAACCTCAGAGAGCACCAAGGACTCCACACTTCAGAAGCTTATTTGTAAAAAAAGAAAGAAAGAAAAAATTCACAACACAGTCACAAAGGAAGGGATGAAATCTTCGCCTCTATTCTGTAGGGACGTGGGATCCTACAAAATAAAGGCTTCGACTTCCGTGGGAAAACCTCCGACTCTCATTTCGTCACCCTAACCATGGGAGGCCCATCCTGAGCGATGTTAATGATTCCAGGATGCCGACAAGTTCTTCCTATTGTTTTATCACATCCTGTCTTCTGCACAGAAGGGGGAAAAAAAAACAGCAGAAAAGAAATCCTCGCTGGAGCAGAAATGTATTAAAAACCCAAGACGGCAGCGATGGATTTTGTGTTGTAGGGGAGAGGAGCGAGCTAACAAAGCTGCACTTGATTTCATTGTACAAACATTGTGAAATCAAGTGTGGCATTATTCTTGAGGTGTAATTGATTGCGGGCAGTGTGATTATTAATGCCAGGGATATGTTTCAACGCTGTTGCTTTGCAGAAAAAAACCCAGCTCCTTTGTGATGCTATTTTATGTTTTGAAGAATGGCTTTCTTATACAGTCACAATGGGGCTTCTCTCTCCCCCTCTCCTCCTCCTCCTCTTCCCCTCACTCCCTCCCTCCTTTCCCAGCCTCTCTCCCCTCCCTCTCCTCCACTTTTTCTCCTTCCCCCACCCCATCTCTCTCTCCCTCCCTCTCTCCCTCTCTCTCCCCATCTCTCCCTCCCTCTTTCTTCCTCCCTCTCCCATCCCTCTTTGTCTCTCCCCCTTCTCCATCTCTCTCCCCCTATCATCCTCTTCCCCTTCCTCCCTCCCTCCTTCTTTCCCAGCCTCTCTCCCCTTCCTCTCCTCCACTTTCTCTCTTTCCCCATCCCATCCCTCTCTCCCTCCCTCTCCTCATCCTCGCCTTTCCTCTCTCCCGCCACCTCTCCATTCTCTCCCTCCCTCTCTCCTACCCTCTCCACATCTCTCACTTTCCCTCTCACCCTCTCTCCTACCCTCTCCCTCCCTCCCTCCCTCCCTCCCCCATCCCTCTCTGTCTCTCCCCCCTCTCCATCGCTCTCCCACTCTCCCTCTCCCTTTCTGTCCCTCCCTCCCTCCCTCTCACCCCGCACCTTCCTTTCCTCTTTCTACAGTTTGTGCTTTCATTAGTTTCTTCTTGCCACAATACTACAGAAAGACCTCTCGCTAAGTCATGCTCTCACTACGATGATCAGTGGACTTAGATTTCCTCTAGTTGGTTCTCTCTCTCCCCCCCCACTCTCTCTCACACACACACACCTTTATTGCTTCAACATTGAGAAAGCATCCTGTGAAATATTTTAAAAAATAGCTGAAACCATAGAGATGTCCACTAGATGGGAGCCAAGTTGAAAAACCTCTGGTGCCATCAGCTGGGATGCGGTTGGTTGACCTAGTGAGATGCTACACTTGTAGTCCTTTCCCCTGTCTTCTCCAGGGCTGGGAAGACAGCAACCTTACCACTGCCTACAGTTGTGTGCATCTCATCCCTACAATTATTGAGGATGGAGAGTCAAACAGAATCTAGGTATGACGTGGTGTCCGGATAATGTCCTTTCTGTAGAGATGTTCTTTGAGAGTATTTGGAATTCTGGTTTGAAATATGGCTACCAGAATTGACAGACTATGTAAATTCCAAGAAAAGAAAGGTCCATATTGTTAGGAAGAGGTAGAACACAAGATGACCAACACCTGGAGAACTTCATTGGAGCAACCTTCATCCTGGAGCTTTCTTCAAGACTTGTAACTACTGGATAATCTGACATACGATCTCCTATGGGTCTCTTGTCACATCTAGGATGGTAACCTGTTCTGCCCCAGCTACGGACTCCAAAGAATGCAGCACACCCGAAGTCCTTTCAAACCTTAAAACCAGTCTTTTACAACAATGGCTATTAATTAATTGCATTAACAGCCGCCAAGAATTCAAAGAAGAATAACTTACTATGGTTGGCAGAATGCCCAGAAGCAATTTGCAGGAAGCTGATAAGATAAGCAAGACACGAAGGTATGTGAACTAAGTTGTTCCCTGCAAATGGCTTCAGTCGGCGTTCTTCCTTAAATAGGCTAAGGGAGTGGCCAATTAGCCCCAAGCCTTATTCTCGAGGAGACCTCCTCCTGAGGAGCCACTCCTGCCTTTTGGCAGCTCTGCGCACACGTGCATCGAGAAGAGGCTCCTCCTCTTCTTCCTCTTCAGTTATGGGAGCTTCTGGAGGTTCTGAAGGCCCTGGCTGAATCCCCGCCTCTGGCACCACATCTTCTCCAGCCTCCTCACTGTTTGACTCGAGTCCCAGCTGCACAGGCTGCTGGCACAGCACCACACCAGCCTCCTTGCTGTCCGAATCAGCCACCAGCCGCACAGGCCGCGTACGGGCCACAACAGTAACCCTGATCCCATCCCATGCAGTTAATGCTTGAAACCTCCAACAGTTCTACACATTTCTTCAAATCCAATGTCCCCTTTCTTGAAAGAAATCACAGTACTTCGGCTATGAGTCAGTACATTGTGCATCAATATGTAAAGAACTCATTTCTTTGAATCGGATTCTTTAAGCTTTGGAGTTCAAGGATAATTATTTCATCATCGACCAATTGCTGTGGGTGGAGATCTAAAGAAACCTTTTCCATGCTGTTTCTAAACCTTTTGAGATGTCTCAATGTGTGTGTCGGGGTGGAGAGGAAGTGTAGGCAGTTCTGAACACAATGCTTTACAGATGATTTCTGGGAAAGATCCTTTGAGAATGGATAGTTCCATTTTTTTTGAAATTAAGTTCCATTGGGTTTAAGCAATGTTGGCATCATCTAGATCAGCGGTCACCAACTGGTGGTCCGTGGACCACCGGTGGTCCGCAAGAAAATTTTGGTGGTCCGCAGAAAAATTATTTGCATTTTTTATTTTGCACTAAATTAGGGGTCCTCAAACTATGGCCCCTGGGCTGGATACATGCAATGAACGGTTGTGTTGCTGCAGAGAGTCTCCCCCTTCGGGGACTTTTTGTGTGAGTCAGAGGGGGGCAGAAATTCTGACTTGGGGTCTGCTTCAGCCTCCTGGTGTGGGGCTTTGGGCGAAGGCTGGAGGGAAGGACCGCTGGTGGCGAAGAGCCAGAGAGCCTTGTTCCAGTGGGACTGCATCTTGGCCTGGAACTGGCTGACCATCTCAGCCCGCTGAGCCTCCGGGCGCTGGTACCTGGTCTTGCACTCCCGCAGGTCTTCCCTCTGCTTGGAAAGCCTATGCTCCTAGTCCTCAGTGAGATGCTTCTGCTGAGCCTCCTTCTCAGTCAGATCCAATTTGAACTGAGCTGTTTTGCCAACTCTTTCTCGTGGTGGCTGCTTAGCTCCAATAACTGCTTCCTGTTGGGGCACTAAGGAGCCTGGGTGGGCAGGTGAAGAAGGGCTGGGAGGGGAGATATGAGTAAAGGCCATCAAGGTACCCCTCGATGTGAGAGACATCAAGTTGGCCATGCCCACCCAGTCACATGACCACCTAGCCACACCTACCCAGCCAGGCAGATCATATTAATGGTCCGCAGGATTTAAAATAATGAGTTTAGTGGTCCCTGAGGTCCAAAAGGTTGGGGACCCCTGATCTAGATGTATGGACTTCAAGACTCAGAATTGTCCAGCTAACATTGCTATTTTGTGAGATTTTTGAGATCTGAAGTTCTCATACCCAAAGAGTCAGAGTTTTTAATGGAGATTCTCAGTCATGGTTGTCTCAAAGATGCTGTCAGGGATCGGACGCTCTAATTAAATCATGACCTTCGCGCCAAGCTTCAAAAGAAATCCAGTTATTTATTAGGAGCTTCATGTCGGCAGGTTCCCAAGTGAAGCCAACTCTGACCCCACGTAATTAGAATTAATTAGATAAGAATCCTAAAAGGGAAAACAGCAAAAGATGCGTGGTAAACTCTGATATGATCATAAAAGCCCAGTCCAGCACAAAACCACTGATAAAGAAAAACAAGAATTCCAAGAAGAAACTAGCATGAATGCACAAAGATCTCTCTGATAAACAGAAAGACAAAAAGGATAAGTATAGAAAATGGAAAGAGGGACACATAACTAAGGCACAATATCAGCATAGTAATGATCCAAGGTCACAGGCATGGGAATGGAATATGAATGCCCACAAAACAACCAATTTGAACTTTATTGGATACCGGCAAGATGACCTGGGGGGGAGGGCCTGGAAAAAAGGAGGAAATATCAGCTTTGTGCAGGAATCCTCAGATCTGGCTTTTCCTACACCACTTGGCTTTAGTAAAAGTATACCTTTCACAGCAATATGGGGTCTTTCTTTCCTAAATACCCAAGCTGGGACAGGCCTGACACAGAGAATAATGCATACTTTTGCTGCAAATCTTGAAGACCGTGCTAGTAACCAAAGCAGCTCAACATGAATCTTAGCAACATACCTATTTTTAAGCTGCACACAACATTGTGCATGGTTGTAGAATTGGAAGCGCATCATGAATTAATTGCCAGCTCATCCTTCCCACCGCACCAAATGCACACTCATTGCCTTAAACAGTCTCCTGTGGCTTCAAACATTACCATCATTCTTCTCTTTTTTTCTCTCTCTCTCTTATCCTCTCTTTTTTCTTTCTCTCCTTCTCCCTCTCTCCTTCTCTCTCTCTCTTTCTCTCTCTCCCCCTCTTTCTCTCTCTCACATTATTTCTCTTATTTTCTCTGTCTCTGTCTCTCTCTCTCTCCTCTCTCTCTCTCTCTTATTCTCTTTCTCTCTCTCTCTCATTCTCTCTTTCTCTCTCTCTCTCACGCAAACACACCAAATAATCTCTGTTTACATTATCCCCAAGTCATCTGGAAGGGTCCCATTGTGCCAGCACCATATAAGCAGCTCACAGCCTCCCATTCCCTTCAATTACAGGCATTTTAAAAAAAGAAAGAGTCCCCAATAATAATAATTGAGGCACAAAGATGCTGCTTGGAGCTTCTGTCACGGCGGCCCCATTATTTGACAGTCTTTTTGCATAAACATTTCGCGCTTGTTTTTCCCTGGCTGGCTTCAGCCGAATTGCCTCCGCATCAGTTTGACAACCTAAGTAGTCATCGAAGCTGTCACCAAGCTCCTTTACTTTTTAAACATCTTCTCTTTACGAAAACGTTCCCTGGGGAATGGGTAAACATTTTAACTTTCTGAAAAGGCACTTAATTATCGACGCAGCCAGCCTCCAGACTCCTAATATATAAACACACAATATCGACAATACGAGCCCGAACCAACCCCTCTTGTGGAGCAGAGAGAGGAGCTTCTATTGTGTCAGACACTTGGTGAGGCTGAACGTCCTTCTAAGGGTGGATTTAGTGCTATTCTCTAGTTGTCTGTAGAGATTCTCGGTCATCCAGGTCATGGTTGTCCCAAAGGTGCTTTTTTTCCAGGAGGCAACTGGACTTTCTTGTTTTTTCTTCTGAAGACGTGTCGCTTCTCATCCGAGAAGCTTCTTCAGCTCTGACTGGATGGAGCGGAATGGAAGGATTGATATTCCTTGCAGGCAGCTGGTTATTTGTATTCTTTTAGAGGGTCCTTGAGGCCACTTGGAGGTTTTTATTTTTTATAATATATATTTATTATTATTATTATTGAAATATAAACAAAGAGATAAAGACAGTACAATACAATACTGTACAATACTGTACAATACTGTACTTTACAAACGAAAATCCCACCACCTACAACGCCCACCCAAAGATTACATACATATATATATATATTGGTCATCAATAGACTATATCGTATTTTCTTTTGCATATTCATGAAAAAATATTGTTATATTCTTAGTTTTAGTGCTTTAAACTCAAGATATATTTATATCGTCATCTCATTCACCTTCTATTATAATCTTTCAACCTAGTTTCAATGCCCTAACCCTAACCTTAACCCCCCCCCCCCAACTTGGAGGTTTCTCTATGTCCTCAGGGTCACCTGAGTGGTGCAAATGGTTCCTGTAGTTGCAATTTTTTCCCTCTGGAAATCCATTCCTACTCCCACACCCTTCCAAGGGCGTTCATCCCAAATTGCAAAACTAGAAGTCTATAGAGTTTCTCCGTCCTCCAGGTCATGGTTGTCCCAAAGGTGCTTTTTTCAGGAGGCAACTGGACTTTCTTGTTTTGTTTTTTTTTGAAGACATTTCACTTCTCATCCAAGAAGTTTCTTCAGCTCTGACTGGATGGTGGGGAATGGAAGGATTTATATTTCATCCTGTTGTTAGTCTCTCTAACCCCCATACCTTTTACCTCAAACTGTCTACCGTGGACCTTTTACGTTTCTTAAGAGGTCCCTAAGGGGGCGTGCATAAGCGCACCAGTGTGCCTACCGTCCCTGTCCTACTGCCCCCATTTATATGTACTCATTTGATGTATTTATGGTTATGTTTTGCTTATTTATATCCTTTTATTTGTGCCAATTTTTTTGTCCATGTGTCCATGTCTACGTCTATACTGTTACTTGTTTCCTTGTACTTGTTGACCAATAAATAAATAAATAAAACAAATAACTATTTCTTGCAGGCAGCTGGTCATTTGCATCCTTTTGGAGGGTCGTTGAGGCCACTTGGAGATTTATCTGTGTCCTGGGTCCAAAAATTGCAGACTACAGCAATTATTTGCCCTACTCAGGTGATCCTCAGGACACAGATAAGCCTCCAAGTCAGTGGTGGTATTCAGCTGGCTCTATCCGGTTTGGGCAAACTGGTAACGGCGGTGGCGGGAGGCTCCGCCCACCCACTCCCATTTATCCACGTTTTGGATGCCCTGCGCATGCTCACATTTGCGAACCGGTAGCGAAGGTAAGTGAATAACCGCCCCTGCTCCAAGTGCTCCAACCACCCTCTCAAAGGATGCAAATGACCAGCTGTCTGCAAGGAATATAAATCCTTCCATTCCCCACCATCCAAGTCAGAGCTGGAGAAGCGAAACGTCTTCAAAAGAAAAAAACAAGGAAAGTCCAGTTGCCTCCTGAAAATAAGAGCACCTTTGGAAGTGGTGGGATGCTGTCCAGTTCTTTAGAACCTGTAGTAAAAGCGGCGGGAGGCTCTGCCCACCCGCCCAGACGTCACAATTAATGATTGTACATGCTCCCATTGTGAACTGGTAGTAAAGGTAAGTAGAACGCAACCCTGACCTTTGGAATATTCCCTAGTTAGGGCCTTGTCTCTGTGCCCAGGCAGTGGTGAGGTGCTTAGGGAATTTAATGCTAGGTGTAAGAATACAGGGTTCAAAGGATAACAGAATCACACAGTTGGAAGGGACCTTGGAGGTCTTCTAGTCCAACCCCCAAAAGCAGTTGCTGGATGGAAAGGTAAAGGCTGTGACTCAAAAGGAGGTCTCTTGTTATCTGCCGCAGGGGGAGGAAGGGAAGGAAGAATGAATGGGAGGAGGAAACAGATGTCAAGCGAGGAAAAGGTGTTGGAAAATTGGAAAAGGGTCTCACCTGGTTGTGTTTTCAATTTGTCCCTTCATTCATTCATTCTTGGCTCTGTCCTTTACCATTACATGTAGCCCACAGGAGTCCCCTAGGAATGGGAAGGAATGGAGGGAGGGAAGAAGGGACACAGGAAGGAGAGGAGAGGAGAGAAGAGGAGAGGAGAGGAGAGGAGAGGAGAGGAGAGGAGAGGAGAGGAGAGGAGAGGAGAGAAATAAATAGATGGGGAAGGGGAGGGGAGGGGAGGGGAGAGGAGAGGAGAGGAGAGGAGAGGAGAGGAGAGGAGAGGAGAGGAGAGGAGAAATAAATAGATGGGGAAGGAAGGGAAGGAAAGAGGAGAGGAGAGGAGAGGAGAGGAGGGGAGGAGAGGAGAGGAGAGGAGAGGAGAGGAGAGGAGAGGAGAGAAGAGAAGAGAAGAGAAGAGAAGAGAAGAGAAGAGAAGAGAAGAGAAGAGAAGAGAAGAGAAGAAGGGAGAGAAGGAGGATGAGAAGGGAAAGGAAGGTAAAAAGGGAGGGAGGAAAAGAGGAAGGGAGAGAAGGAGGGATGGAAGGATGGAGGGAGGAAGGAAGGAAAGAAAGAAAGAAAGAAAGAAAGCCTTTTTCATAGAAGACCATGGTTTTATAATTTACATAGTTTGACCCAAATTGTTTGGCAGCATGGATATTTTTTTCCTCCTCCTCCTCCTCCTCCTCCTCCTCCTCCTCCTCCTCCTCCTCCTCCTCCTCCCCCTCCCCCTCCCCCTCTCCTCCCCCTCCTCCTGTATTGATAGTGGTTTAAGCCGTGCTGTAAAAAGAGCAGCAATAATAGGGTACCGCTGTAAAGATTTTTTCTAATTATCTCTTCCAAGGACTTATTTACTTCCAGAAGGCCATACAAATAGGTTGGGGTGAAGGGAGGGAGAGCAACAGAGAGAGAAACATCCAATTTTACCATAACAACTTTCTTTTCTTTATTTCCAGTCTCATTTTTGGAGATAAGGAGGGAGAACTAGCTGTAGAAATGAACCTCAATTCCTCGCTTTCCCCTTCTTTTGACAACACTTTCCCTACATACACCTTCTCCGTCATATTGCTTTTCTTTGTCACAGTGTTGAACTCTTTGCATTCAAGTAAATATAAATTATTCAGAGGCACCTTTTCCACCATTTTTGCTTGATATCTCAGGGGTTGCTACAAAGAAGATGAGGGAGTCAGTCTATTCTCCAAAGCACGAGAAGGCAGAACAAGAAGCAATGGGTGGAAAGTAATCAAGGAGAGAGAAATTTCCTCATAGTGAGGACAATTAACCAGTGGAACAACTTGCCTCCAGAAGTTGTGGGTGCTCCAACACTGAGGGTTTTTAAGGACAACTATTTGTCCTGCTTGAGCAGGGGATTAGACTAGATGACCTACAAGGTCCCTTCCAACTCTGTTAATCTGTAAAAACTTCTAAGGTCCCTTCCAGCTTTATTCTGATTGATTGATTGATTGATTGATTAACTGACTGACTGAAAGGCTGACTGACTGACTGATTGATTGAAAACTCTAGACTAAAATCTGATCTGGATGGTCCAAGCTTGAGGGAAAGAAGTCCAAGGGTTTCATTAATAGAATGAGAAGAAAGGCTGACTTTACCGTTCTTCACATACTTAAAAGTCAAGCCATAGTCATCTATTTCTGTGATTCATTTATTTATTCGATTTGTAAAAGCCACCCATCTCAACCCAGTGACTCCATGAAACCTGATTCGGCGTCGAAAGGATCTAAAAGTGCACCAAAATTTGCCTTCTGGATTCTTCAGAAAGGGCCTACTCTGATATCCAAGTGGACTTTCAAATTTCACAGGTCTGTCAAAATACACCTCTTTCGTATAAGATGTGGTGCTTAACCTCTTGTTGCTCAGGGACATTCTTAATTTTGATTTTTAAAAGATGATAACTGTTCTTTTTTTATCTGAACAGTCATTTTAACAGATTAACAGAGTTGGAAGGGACTTTGTAGGTCATCTAGTCCAACCCCCACCCAAGCAGGAGACCCTACACCATTTCTGACCGATGGCAGTCCAGTCTCTTCCTGAAAGCCTCCAGTGATGAAGCTCCCACAACTTCTGAAGGCAACATCTGTTCCATCAATTGATTGTTCTCACTGTCAGAAAATTCCTCCTTATTTCCAGATTGAATCTCTCCTTGTTCAGTTTCTATCCATTATTCCTTGTCTGGCCTTCGGGTGCTTTGGAAAATAGCTTGACCTCTTCCTCTCTGTGGCAGCCCCTCAAATATTGGAAGACTGCTATCATGTCTCTCCTGGTCCTTCTCTTCACTAGACTAGCCATGCCCAGTTTCTGGAACCGTTCATTGTATGTTTTATCCTCCAGTCCCCTCATCATTCTGATTGCTCTTCTCTGAACTCTTTCTAGAGTATCAACATCTTTTTTATAGTGTGGTGACAACTGGCTGCAGTACTCTAAGTGTGGTCTTACTAAGGCTTTATAGAGTGGTATTAGTACCTTACTTGGTCTTGATTGTATCCCTCTGTTAATGCAATTTAGGATTGCATTGGCTTTTTTGGCTGCCGCCACACACTGCTGGCTCATATTTAACTGGTTGTCCATTAAGACTCCAAGATCCCTCTCACAGTTACTGCTATTAAGCCTGGTTTCACCCAGTCTATATGCGTACTTTTGGTTTTTCTTGCCTAAGTGTAGGACTTTACTTTTCTCTACATTAAATTTCATTTTGTTAGCTAGAGCCCAGGGTTCAAGTCTGTCAAGATCCATCTGGATAATTTTGATAGACCTAATGATGGGATCTTCTCCAGTGATTCACTGGAGGAGAGCCGAATGCTGGGAACAATTGAGGGCAAAAGAAGAAGAGAACGAGGTGGCTGGCTGGAATCATTGAAGCAGTAGGCATCCGCTTAAATGGACTCCGGAGGATGGTAGAGGACAGGAGGGCCTGGAGGAACGTTTTCCATGGAGTCACGATGGGTCGGACACAACTTTGTGATTAACAACAACACAGATGGGATGGAGAGTTTGAGATCTTTGTCTTCAATATTTCTTCCCATTTGGGAGCTGCTGAGAATCTATGGAATCAGACGAGACAGAAGTCATAGAATTAAATAAATCAAGTAGCTCACCTCACTTGCTCATTAAAGAAATTTTAAGAATTTTCATGCCGCGTCCACCAGAAATTCATCAATTTTTTCTTCTCTGGAGGAGGCCAAATGAAAAAGAGTTCAGGAAGACATTTGACCGAACCGTACCAAATTTGAAAAACAAAGTAGAAAGCTGATGAAATTGTTACGGTGTCAGAGCCTGCTGTCAAATGAATGAATAAACTTAGTCAATCACATACACACACACAAACACACACACACATAGACACACACAAAACCCTGACCACACAGGAGTCTCCGTGGCTATATTAAGTAATGTTGGTTGTTGTGAAGCCATTCTCCTTGCTATATACTGGGACTTCTTTGGGGATTGTCTAAAAATAGCCGGACCGTCAGCAGAGCTCTTGTGGATTGATTAGTGATCTGTTGTCAAATCTTAGATTTGTTGTCTGAATAAATTAGCCATGCAATCTAATTGCTAGCATGGAGCAAATTGATTTAAAGCAGGGCTTGTGTGTGTGTGTGCGTGTGTGCGCATCTGTGTGGTTGCGTGGCTGAAATAATTTCTCTTTTACGCCTTTAATAACAGAACACTGAAAGCAAAGCGCTCTTGATGAATGGGGAAGAAACTGATGAAAAGTGGAAAGTTTTTCAGACTACACCGAATAATTTGCATTGAGAGAGAGGAAGGATGGTACATCCCCAACTTAATGAGAGAGAGAGAGGGAGAGAAAGAGAGAGAAAGAGAGAGAAAGAGAGAGAAAGAGAGAGAGACGGAGGGAGAGACAGAGGGAGAGGGAGTTGGGGGGGGCAAGATAAAATAGATAAGTTAGTGACGGATGGAAGGAAGGATGGATGGATGGATGGATAGATGAGAGAGATGGAGGGAGAGGGAGAAATGACAAATCCCTTGCTTCTAGAACCTCACCTCCTCACATCCCTATAGAATGCTATTAATGAGCCATCATAGCGCAGTGGTTAGAAAGCAATACTGCAGCCTACTTCTGCTGACTGCCGGTTGCCTGCAGTTCGGCAGTTCGATTCTCCCCGGCTCAAGGTTGACTCAGCCCTCCCTCCTCCTGAGGTGGGTAAAATGAGGACCCAGATTGTTGGGAGGCAAGATGCTGACTCTGGAAAGCACTGTAAAGTGTATGTAAGTCTAACGGCTATTGCTAGCGCCCTTCCTTCCTTCCTTCCTTCCTTCCTTCCTTCCTTCCTTCCTTCCTTCGCACATAGTGGTTAGAATAGAGCCTGGTGGCGCAGCAGACTAAAGCACTGTTATTAACATCAGCTGCCTGCAATTACTGCAAGTTCAAATCTCACCAGGCTCAAGGTTGACTCAGCCTTCCATCCTTTCTAAGGTAGGTAAAATGAGGACTCAGATTGTGGGGGCAATAAGCTGACTTTGTATAAATATACAAAAGTATGAAGGCTATTGCTTAACACATTGTAAGCCGCCCTGAGTCTCCGGAGAAGGGCGGCATATAAATCAAATTTTTTTAAAAAGAAAAGTATGCAGCATTGGAGGCTAATTCTGCAGACCGCCAGCAGTTCGATTGTCACTGGTTCAAGGTTGTCTCAGCCTTGCATCCTTCCTTCCGAGGTGGGTAAAAGGAGGACCCAAATTGTTGGGGGCAAGATGCTGACTCTGTAAACTACAAGGCACAGGGGTTAAGTAGCTTGGTCGCCTGCCAAAAGATCTCATAATCCATCCGATGCTGATAAAAGAAAAATAAACATTTTAAAACAAACAAACAAACAAACAAATAATAAAATGAAGAAACAAAACAAAAGCCTCCTCCAATTTTGCTGCCTTTCATTAGGTGACCATAAAAGGATTGAGAAGCTAAATCTCCAAGATCAGCTAGAGAGCGCAGGTATCATTCTGGGTTTTTTTTTTAAATAAAAAAAATTAAGGGGAGGGGGGATGCCCACTATCCTACCAAGCTGTTAACACGTACAAAAAAGAGGAATATTTCTGCTTTGCTCTTCCTTTGTGTCATGCTACGATCCCTTCAGGAGGAGCTGCGGTACCGCCGTACGTCTGCGTAGGGTTTGTGCGGGAGAAAAATCAGGATTTCCCTCTTGACTTTTTAGATGTATAAACAGTTTTGAAAGTCACCTTCTCTGCATTCTGATTTTTAAATGCCCTGTGCTTGTCTCCAGCAGGGAAGTGAGTATTTTAATAATGTCCCCCGATTCTCATTATTTAGTTCTAGAGTTCTATTAAAAAAAAAAAAAACCTTTGTGGAAGGTTCTTTGTGGCGGACAGCTAGCAACTCTAGAAGTTGTGAAGCTCTTGGTGTTTTCTGAGCTTGGTTGTTTTTCTTGCAAATGTTTCATTACCAAGCTAGGCAACATCATCAGTGCTAGGAAGGAGTGGGGTTTGTGGAAAGGAGGAGGAGGAGGAGGAGGAGGAGGAGGAGGAGGAGGAGGAGGAGGAGGAGGAGGGTGGGGTCCTTAGTGCTCTGAGCTTGGTGGTTTTCTTGCAGACATTTCATAACCCAACTAGGTAACCTCATCAGGGCTAAAAGAGAGTGGTATTTCCTCTGTGTACTCTAGCTATAACACTGGAAGTGGCAGCTATAATATTTGGAGGACTCTCATTTGAATTAGGAGAACTCCACTGAGTTGTGACAGGGCCTTCTTAGTGGTGATGCTAAGGTTCATTGGTTAAGATGTTGCAGCCGCTGAAAATGAAAATTGCTAGATCTATCCTCACTCATCTTATTGATTTTATGATTGTTTATGTTAGATGATATAGATTTGGTAGACAGATGATAGAGAGATGATAGATAGATAGATAGATAGATAGATAGATAGATAGATAGATGGATGGATGGATGGATGGATGGATAGATAGATAGATAAATGGATGGATAGATAGATAGATAGATAGATAGATAGATAGATAGATAGATAGAT
>WNWU01000060.1:4219738-4234084 GCA_012654045.1 Ptyas mucosa | reverse complement strand
TCCTCCTCCTCCTCCTCCTCCTCCTCCTCCTCCTCCTAATGTATTCCTGCAGGTGCAGTGTCTGCTTTTCAGATCATTGAGTGCCACTTTGCACATTCAGCTTCATCTCCAGGGCACAGGCCATGGCTCACATATCTTTGTTGATGGTGTCTTTCCATCTATTTTGGATGCCTGCAATGTCACCAGCCATTGACTTCTAGTTGGTAGACGGTCTTGGCCACGGTGTAAGGTGCTGCTCTCTGGACATGTCCATACCAGCAGAGCTGGCCTTCTCTCATTTTCTCTATAATTGGTGCCACACCAAAATGTTGTCAAATGGTGTCATTTGTGATGTGGTCAAGAAGGGAGATGCCCACTATCCAGTGGAGCATTTGCATTTCCATGGCATCGAGAGAGCTTTCGGTCCCTGTTGTTGCTGCCCAGCATTCAGTGCCATACAGTGCGACAGGGTAGATGGTTGTCTCGTTAATCTTAGATTTAAGATGGGTTGGCATTCGTCTGTCACATAACACACCAGTGAGTCAACCAGAGAATGGTATCCTTTTATGATACCAGTTTATATAAATCAGGACCTTAAATGTTTTTTTTTTATTGAAAAAGTTTTACCAATACAAATTTTTCCCCCTTTCCCCCCCCCTCCCTAGCCCCACATTATAAGATACATATAAAAACAATATATAATTCCATCCCATCCCATCCCCACCCTAGCCCTCCCCCTCCACCCTCTTCCCTCCCTCCCTTGACTTCCATTATATGCAATGCTAATATTCCCAAACAATATATATGTTATTCAATCTTCCATATCTTTTTTCTATATTTACTAACATACTAACATAATCATCTCAGCTAAAAGCGATATAATATTTTCTAGTCTGATACTTATTCTGTACATACTCAATCCATAATTTCCATTCCTGTATATACTTCTCATGCGTCTGGTCTTTTAAAAAAGCTGAAACCTTTGCCATTTCTGCAAATCCAGCCATCTTCTGGGTCCATTGGTCAACAGTCGGTAAAACATCACTCTTCCAATGTTGGGCAATCAACAACCTAGCTGCTGTCACCATATACAAAATCAATTTAGTTTCACCCAGTGTAAAATCTTTAACTATACCCAATAGAAAAAATTGCGGAGAAAATTGTATTTTTTTCTTTAAAACATTTTGCATAACCCACCAGATTTTTATCCAAAAAGCCCTCACTTTCCTGCAAGTCCACCAGATGTGATAATATGTAGGACCTTAAATGTTGAGAGGACCGTTGATGGATCAATTCATCCAGCTCCTAACTTCACATTCAAGAAACCCAGAGTTAGAGTTGGTACACCTCTACCAAATACTCTCAGGTGTTTGAATCGATTGGAAGACTCCTTGTTCAACACATCAAAAAAAATTTGGAATAAAATAAAATAAAATAAATAAATTTGTGAACTTGACAAATCAATGTCTAAAGGTTATTCAAGCCAATGAAATCTTCAGCATCAAGTTTTGAAGGAACCATCTTCTCAATATCCATTCTTCTTCTTCTTCTCTTTCCACTCTTTCCACTCAGTCAACATTGGTCATGGATGGGAGTCTGCAACCTTAAACACTCAAAGAGCCATTTGGACCCGTTTCCCATAGAAAAGAAAACACCGGGAGCCACAAAATCCTTCCCGTGCCTATTTTTTGAGCGACCACAAAATTAGCATATGTAGTTGAATTAAATGTTCTGTTTACTTCTGAAACTTTTCTTTTCTTGGATTTATCCATGGTTGGCCTACCGGGGCTTGAAAAACTCAATAAATCGTGTGCCGGCGGGTGTCATACATTGGCGGCTGTGACGCATATTTTGAGTGACAGGGAGCCGTAGCAGAGGGGTGAAAGAGCCACATGCGGTTCCAGAGCCGCAAGTTGCTGACCCCTGCTCATGGATAACTCAACAAGCGTTCCCATGGGTCTTGAAGGCAAACCTAAATACTTTCCTGGAAAACAGAAAAATCCTTGTGGAAATGCCACCAAATCAAGTGGTCTCCAGATGGAAAGCATTATTCAATGCAACAAACTCATCTCAACGAATGGCAAAGATGGGGGGGGGGGAATCTCCTCTGAGACTGGTTATTATTTCCTAATGATAGGGGAAGGACAGACCTGATTTATCTTGCCTCCCCAATAGCTTATCACAATGCTGCAGCTGGGAGAATCCACACACACACACCTCAAGAACCAACCCAATTATTTGCAAAGAAGCAAAAGAAACTCTTCGGTCAGGCCAGCATCACCGATGCACAAAATTCACTGGATTAATTCCAGGTTCTGCTGCTATGGGCTTGTTAACTTCTGAAATAATGTGGCCTCGGATCAGTTCTGCATCTGGGTCTATTTTAAGGTGAAATGAGGCAGCTTGCCTGCCAAACACGCCTTCTTACTTACCTGCCTTGAAAAGATAAGGCGAACCTTTTGTGTTTGTTCCCCTCGACGCCCACACCGCAACTGACATCCCCGAGTTTCCTGAAATATCTATTTTTAAATGCATTTCCTCCCTAAAAAGGCATTAATATGTATATTTCCTCAAATGTAGTCAAAAGAACCCCCTGCAAGGATTCCTCAACTTATGACTGTAATGGAGTGAATAGGAGACGACCAGGCTGAGCCCAAGGGAGAGGTCAAACATCTCATTAGTCATGAGTCCCTGTGTGCCCACAAGAGATCTATGTCCAGCCTATCTTCAATGCTTTTCTTATCTCCCGCTCATTTCCCTTGACTGTTACTTGGCCAGATTCTTGTAGAGAGCTTAAGTTTGCAATAAATCTTTATACTCATTTGAACTGCCTGAATCCCCTGATTTCCTAGGCGCATGACAGTCTGCCCATTATGACGTTAAGTTGTGACGATCGCAAATTGGGTCATCCATGTGAGAGACCTGATTTCACTGTCTTTTTTGCAGTGGTTGCTAAGTGAACACTATAGACATTGAGTTGAAGTAATAGTTTTCTATGGACCAATTGGGTTTGGGCACCATTGTTATTAAGCGTGGTCACATCACTGCAGGATGCTGCAATTGGAGGAAAATAAACTAGTTTAAAAATGCCTAGGTTAAAAAAAATACGTAGTTGAAGCTGAATATTGTGTTGATATGCTGCTTCTACAATGGGAAGGAGGTAGATATTCTCTGTGACACACAACTGAGACACAATGAACATGTTATGCTCTATAGATAGAACATAGAATAATAGGAAGGTGTTCTGACCTAGGTGTTCCTGAGTCAGTAAAACACACGAGTAGTCCCAAAAAACTGTTTTATTTCAACAGCTGTGAATTCTGTTCGTTCACAGATGATTCCCAAATAGTTGTAAAGAGTCCTTTGGGATAAGGCTGATAATCACCTATCTTTATCTCTCTTGACACGCTGCCAAAGACCTAATTGGCAAAGCCACACTGAGTTCAGAATCAAACAGAGCTTCAGACTTTAAACTGCACAGAATTAACAATGTTGCTTCCTGCAAAGGCCCATGTGCCCTGGCTCCTCTTTTAAGTCTTATGGGAGGGGCCAATCGTCTCCCAACCCTACTCCTGAGTCGTCCCTTTTGTTTTAACTGTTCTTGCCTTCTGGCAGCTCTGTGCATGTGCGCACTGGGAACAGGCTCCCCCTGTTCCTCTTCCTCGCTGAGGTCCAACTCTGAAGGCTCCGGAGGCAGCACGTACCTCCCAGATGGTCCTTTCTCTGCCTCCAACACAGAGCCCTCGTCCAAGCCTTCCCCAGACTCCAGGACTGACCCATGTTCCTCCCAGCCTCCTCACTGTCCAACATTGCTGCCAGCTCCACAGGCTGCTGGTGGACCACAACAGAAGGGACCTTGGAAGTCTTCTAGTACAACTCCATGGTTGTTGAAAGCCTCCATTGATGGACCACCCACAAGTTGTTCCATTGGTTGATTGCTCTCACCATTAGGAAATTTCTCTTTTGTTCTAAGTTGCTTCTTTCCTTCCATCCATTGTTTCTTGTCTTCCTACAAGACAAGTTCCTTTCATGACCAAGAAGAGCCAACTCTTCATTCACCTTTCAAGAAACCATCTTTTACTGAGCAAGCTGTCAAAGGATGACCTTATATTAGCCAGGTAGTTGGATAGACCTCTCTTAAGTAGACATCTTCATTGAAAGATGTCTAGTCCTGAAAAGGTTACTAAGCAAAGTTTGGATTAAAAATAAAGTGCCATCATTAAGAGGAGATCAGATTTGACATCTCACTTCAACAATTAGCAGCTGAGTGGTAGGTTGTCAGAGAAGGTTAGCATGAAGGGTCTCAGCTTCATAACTGAGCACCAAAATTCTCTCCTCTCCTTCATATCTGGACTATGATAGCTTTCCCTGATTCGCTTTTCTAATCTGTCTAATTAAAATACTTGGATGTCTTCTTCATTTAAAGCCACTACAAGCATCTTTTCAGATTGACGTTCTTGACAAAGAATACTGCACTAAGCTTTGGTTGAGAAATTCACTCACAACTCAACTCAATCTGAAACTCCAATTGGGTTCCCAGATCAGTTAGTTAAACCAGCAGCTCCTCCACCAACCTTTTGGGTGCAATGGACCAGTTCCCTGGAGAGAGGTTTTTCCATGGACCAGAGGGTATGGTTTCATGCATTGCTTGCATCCCGCATGTGTGTGGATGGGGCTTCACTTGCTTGTGTGGCCCAGTTCCTGGAAGGCTGCTGACCAGTATTGATCCATGGATCAGTGGTTGGGAACCCCTGTATTTAACTTATTAACAGATTAACACAGTTGGAAGGGACCTTGTAGTCATCTAGTCCATCCCCTGACCAAGCAGGAGACTCTACACCATTTCTGACAGATGGCAGTCCAATCTCTTCTTCAAAGCTTCAAGTGATGAAGCTCCCACAACTTCTGAAAGCAACTTCTGTTCTATGGCTTGATTGTTCTCACTGTCAGAAAACGTCTCCTTATTTCTAGGTTGAATCTCTCCTTGGTCAATTTCTATCCATTGTTCCTTGTCTGGCCTTTGGGTGCTTTGGAAAATAGCTTGACCCCCTCCTCTCTGTGACAGCTCCTCAAATATTGAAAGACTGCTATCGTGTCTCCCCTGCTCCTTCACTTCACTAGACTAGCCATGCCCAGTTCCTGCAACCATCCACCGTATGTTTTAGCCTCCAGTCCCCTCATCATCCTGGTTGCTCTTCTCTGCACTCTTTCTAGAGTCTCAACATCTTTTTTATATTTATAAACTGGATGCAGGTTCTAGGTGTGGTCTTACTAAGGCTTTATAGAGTGGCATTACTGTCTCCCTTGATCTTGATTGTATCCCTCTGTTAATGCAATTTAGGATTGCGTTGGCTTTTTTGGCTGCCGCTGCACACTGTTGTCTCATATTTAACTGGTTGTCCACTAAGACTGAGCTTCAATGGACTCCAGAGGATGGTAGAGGACAGGAAGGCCTGAAGGAATGTTGTCCATGGGGTCACGATGGGTCGGAGACGAGTTCACAACTAACAACAACAACAACCACTAAGACTCCAAGATCCCTCTCCCAGTTACTGCTCTTAAGCCTGGTTTCACCCAGTCTATCGGTGTCCCTTTGGTTTTTCTTGCCTAAACTGTTAAACAATTCGAATCAAATTGTCAAACAGAAATGAAGCTTGCTGAGTCCATTCACCACTTTATAGAATCTTTGAACCGTTCTGGAGTTCTCGAGTCAACCCGTTCTCTAAACAAGACAACCGATTCGGCAATCCAACTTTAAAGCAAGAGTTTGAATCTGATCAGAGCTGATTCAAACTCCCGGGTGGACCAACCCAACGTTGTTTCTTAGTAAATTATGCAACCAAGAATAGCATCCCAAAGTCCTGGATATGCAAGTGGTCCAATGCCATTAGTTGCAGAACAGAGATGAGTCAGAACAGAAAGTAGAGGGATCTGTTTGACCACCAGAGAGTTGATTTAATTCATTAGGCAACACAATTTGCTGATTCCTCTTTTCCCATAATTACACAACTCTTCCTAACACTCAAACAAGCGTTGCTGAAGCTGTTGGCACTGCTTCTGTAAACTCTTCTCTATAATTATCCTGTTATTCAAAGTTGTTGTTTTCCCATTACCACCAAAAAAAAAAAAGAGAGAGAGAGAGAGAGAGAATTTCTGCAAAAGAATTGCAGAGCGGGGCACATAAATTATACTGTTTTAGGTCTGGGTTCACACAGGCATGGCTTGAACAGATGGACTGTTGTTTCAAGCGAAGAATTAAGCGATAGAGAGAAAGAAAGAGATGAATTCAAGAAGAATTAAATTAAAGAATGTAATTTAAAGAATTATATTAAAAAACAGATTACGGTATGAAAGGAATCCATCAGTCTGGGTGCACCTAGAGTTTGTAGGGGAGCAGGGAAGTTAAACCATGTTGTTAATGATAATCTGGAAGTGCTTATTTCTTTTCCGGATTGATGGCTGGGCAGATCACCAATGACTTTACAGATCCTTTAATCCTTTTTTGGTCCTAACATGAATACGGGGACAGTTCATTATGAACCAGTCAATGGGTATAAGATAAAGGTAAAGGTTCCCCTCATACATATGTGTAGTTGTTCCCGACTCTAGGGGGCGGTGCTCATCTCCATTTCAAAACCGAAGAGCCAGCGCTGTCCGAAGACGTCTCCGTGGTCATGTGGACGGCATGACTCAACGCCAAAGGCACACAGAATGCTCTTCCCTTCCCACCAAAGGTGGTCCCTATTTTTCTACTTGCATTTTTTTTATGTGCTTTCAAACTGCTAGGTTGGCAGAAGCTGGGACAAGTAACGGGAGCTCACCCTGTTACGCGGCACTAGGGATTCAAACCGCTGAACTGTCCACCTTTCGATCGACAAGCTCAGCGTCTTAGCCACTGAGCCACCACATCCCTTGTCAATGGGTATAGAAAGTTCCTAATCAATAGCTGCTATGTCTGGATCTGAAGGCACGTTGGGAACAAGTTACTGGAAATGTGGACATTTGCTGTAGCTTTCATCTCCTTCTGCTTTTCCCCAAAGATCTAAGGTTTCTTAATAGCAATAGCCCTTAGACTTATATGCAGCTTTGCAGTGATTTACAGCCCTCTCTAAGTGGTTTATAGAGTCAGCCTATTACCCCCCAACTACCTGGGTCCTCATTTTACCCACCTCGGAAAGATGGAAGGCTGAGTCAACCTTGAGCCGGTCAGGATTGAACTGTTGGCAGTGAGCAGAATCAGCCTGCAATGCTGTATTCTAACCCCTGCACCACCATGGATGGATGGATGGATGGATGGATGGAAGGAAGGAAGGAAGGAAGGAAGGAAGGAAGGAAGGAAGGAAGGAAGGGCAATAGCAATAGCCCTTAAACTTATATATCACTTCACAGTGCTTTACAGCCCTCTCTAAGCGATTTACAGAATTAGCATCTTTTCCCCAACAGTTTGGGTCCTCATTTTACCCACCTTGGAAGGATGGAACCTTGAGCCTGGTGAGATTCGAACTGCTAAATTGCAGGCAGCCAGCAGTCAGCAGAAGTAGCCTGCAGTACTGCACTCTAGCCACTGTGCCACCGTGGCACATTAATAGCATTCTATAGGAATGTGAGGAAGTGAGGTTCTAGAAGCAAGGGATTTGTCATCTCTCCCTCCTCCCTTCCCTCTCTCTCATCCATCCATCCATCCATCCATCCATCCATCCATCATCTAACAGAAAGCAGAGGGGTCTGTTTGACCACGAGGGATGATGGTATCTTATCTTGCATATCTTTCTCCCTCCCTCCCTCCCTCCCTCCCTCTCTCTCTCTCTCTCATCCATTCATCATCTAACTTATCTATCTTATCTTGTATCTCTCACTCCCATCCATCCATCCATCCATCCATCCAAGAATCTTAAGATACTTAAGACCTAACATCCTAAGGTCCTTATAACCTAAGATCCTAAGACCTAAAGTGCTGAAACATGAGAGATTCTCCAGATGGCCACAGATGAAAAGCTTCCGGTGAATGAAAGTTGCAAAACCAGGAAAACGATGAGAGTGGCTCTTTTTCCTGAATCTCATCTCCAAATTCAGCCTTTGTCATTCCCATGGTGGCTGTTCTGACCCAGCCTAAGCAGAAGCAAGAAACAGATTCCTTGTCCTGAAAAAAAAACCCCTCTTTATTTGTCTCCTGTGAATTAATGGCATTCACCCACCAAAAAGTCCAGGTAAAAGTCCTTCAAAGAGTTAACTGCAGTAACAGACTTTATCAGTTCCTTGTGATAATTGCCAGGCCGTGAGCTCCCAGCTGAAAGGCTGCTAATTAAATTCTGGCCAGCAGTCTTTGTGGCACGAAACACAACGAGCCAATTCTTCAGAAATCTGAACGGTTGTCTCCTACGACCACCACTCCCCTTTCCTTCTATTTATTCCCCAGCCAGGGAGGGGCCATTTAGTGTCCACATCTGCTTTGCTTCCCAAGTCAACTCCTTGTCCTCCATTGCTCACCTCTCCTAACTGTTGAGGGTAAAACTGCCCTCTGCAAAGTAGTGCAACGGACCGGACAGCGAATAGATACGTTGCTTAGCAAAAACACACAGATACTCACAGACTCTGAACGTTTAAAGAAAAATAAACAGTCTTTACTTGTAGTATAAAAAACAAACGTGGCTTCTCAAAACAAAGATAACACGTCTTCAAATAATCACGGTTCAACACAAAAACATAGTTTGCTTACAATTCCAGTTCTCTTCAGTAACACCGACACAGTTCCTTCCAGCAGTTCAACCTTCTAATAGCAGGAGCAGAAGCAGAAGGGAATGAACTCCCTGCCTTCTTTTATGTCCGCTTAGCACAGCCAATTAGTATCATCTCGTAGCAGTTAAAGAACATAGTTTTCTCTATATTATCTACCCAACCGTAGGATAAGCATCCATCACTAACTGCTCTGCACATACATGCGTCTAGAACAGGCCCCAGCTGTTCTTCTTACTCACTCATTTTTGCCTCCAAAGACAGCTGCCTCTCTGGTGGCTGGGAAATGTCGAACGGCCCTGGCTCTATCTCTGTGTCCGACGCAGAGCATTCATCAGAGCCTTGCTCAGACTCCAGAACTGGCCCAAGTTCCTCCCCAACTTCCTCATCATCTGAGATCTGCCACAAGCTCTGCTGGCAGCTGGCAGGCCACAACACTGGCATCATCTGAAAGTTTTACCTCTGTCCCTAGAAATGTTCAGATGTATCATTCCTGGGATGGCCCATAATATGCAAGAACAGCTTTCAACATTTTCCTCATTGGTCCCCCATTTTGATTGACAGCTGGGAAAATCTGTTAAAGAGCTGAGCCTTCTATTTCTGCAGCAGCTATATTTTGATGTCCTCAAATGCCCCAGAAGGATGTTGTTTTGAATTTAAATGGAATTAGAATGCCTGATGGATGCAGTGCTTGGAATGTGCGGGTTCATTTGGAGGGATATGGATGTGATCTTTGCCAAGCTTTTGGGGTTTTGAATTGCTCTTAGACTGCTAAGTCTTGACACTGGCCCAATCCAACACTGAATGTTCCAGCAGATCTTTTCAAGTTTCATGCTGGTCAATACACTATCAAGAGCAAGCAACCAGAACCTCCTGATGAATAGCCTCGGGCTGAAACTTTACTGTCCTCCAAATTCTTCATCCTGAAAGTCTTATATTACAAGACTTTCACCAGACTGCTGGCCTTCCCCTGGGAACAACCAGAAAAGGCTTCACGAATTCTGGAAGAGCTCATGCTTATGCTGCTTACTGCAGCATAATAATTCCAAGCTTGGTCCTTGCTTGACCCTTCCCTCCAGCCTAGCAGGCAATTCCCTAGCTTTAGTGAGAAAGAAGGAATAAAAGAAGAGATAACAAACATAGTTTAATCTGCATGGTAAGTTTGTATTTGTATTTATTAGTTTGTCAAACATGTACAAGATAGCAGGTATAAATATAAACATGGATATGAATGAAAGAAATGAATACAAATAAATGGGGACAGAAGGACAGGGATGGTAGGCACGTTGGTGCGCTTATGCACATCCCCTTTACGGACCTCTTAGGAATGGGGTGAGGTCCACGGTAGACAGTTGAAGGTTGAAGCTGTGAGGGTTAGCGGATATAACAATGGACTCAGGTAGAGCATTCCAGGCGTTGACCACTCTGTTGTTGAAGTCGTATTTTCTGCAATCAAGTTTGAAGCGGTTTACCTTGAGTTTGTACCATTGTTTGCCCATGTATTATTGAGGTTGAAGCTGAAGAAGTCATTGACTGGTAAGATGTTGTAGCAGATAATTTTGTGTACTGTGTTTAGATCAGTCTGCAGGCGGCACAGCTCCAGGTTGTCCAAGCCCAAAATTTTGAGCCTGGTGGCATAAGGTCTTCTATTGTGAGTAAAGGAGTGGAGTACCCTTATTGTGAAATACATCTGGACCCACTCAATCATATTAATGTCTGATATACAGTGTGGATTCCAGGCAGACGAGCTGTATTTGAGAATTGGTCTGGCAAAGGTTTGTTGTGACTCCGATTCCCGAGCCCGTCGTATCAGAGGGAGAAGGCTTCAAAAGTGAAGGAGAGGAGTTGGCCAGGCCTCCCTCTCCAGGACCTTCCTCTCTGGCAATGCCTCAGGTGTCTCCCGAAGGAGAAGAGATTGGCCAGGAGCCAGGTATCCCCGAGTAGTCGCAGTCGGACAGTGAGGGAGATAAGTCTTGGCTGGATCCATGCCAGTGTCGGAGAGACAAGCGCACGCAACAGAAAAGGAGGCGTGCCAGAGATTAAGCTAAGTCACTGGACCACACCCCACAGGGGATAAAAGGGGGTGTGGTGGCCATTCAGGCTCTGTGACGGACAAAGCTAAACAACTAGCAAGTCGCATTGCATCTCTGAAACTACGTTATCTGCCTGCCTTGGATTTAATACGGACTGGACTTGACGATTCTTTGACTTTGTGTATTTGTTTTGGTTTATCTGACGGAGGAGGAACACCTCCCTCTGTGAGTAAAGTTCTTGGCAAGCAGCTACTCGGTTGTTGCCAATCCTGTTATCGAAGGAATTTATTGTCTGCAAGTTTTATTTAACCCCTGGCTGACTGTTTGTGTGCGTGTGTGAGACGGGGACAGAACAAGGTTTTGTATGCCCTAGTTAGCAATACAATGTTACCGGAGAAGAAGCTGCGCAAAAGTAAGTTAACAACTCTTCATGCCTTTTTGGCAATGCTGTTACAGTGAGCTCTGGGGCTTAGATAGTTTCAGATTGAGGAAGTTGAGTTGAGGAAGGAAGAAAGAGATGGACTATCCCAGCAGGAAGGGAGGACATCAAGAAGAGCCTTCCACGAGCCTGGTAGAAAGATCAGTGGAGCTTAAGTTTCATTCATGAAATGGTTAAAGAGAGACCCACATGTTCACCACAAATTCAATTTGCACTCTCACAGTTAATGAAGGTCCATTCAACTTTAAAGTCCAGATACTTGGTAAACTATTGGCCTGTCATTCTAAGATGGCAGATGAAGATGCTTTCAAGGGCTGAAAAGCATGGGTGGCCCCAGTGGTGAAATCTGAACCGGTTTACTACCAGTTTGCTGGCTGCGCATGTGCACTACGCACCATGCACCAAATGCGAGATGCATGCGTGCGTGCAGTGCAGGCCAAAATGAGGCATGCGATAAGTAGAACAACGTGTGAGTGGGGGTGATCAGCTGTGGCGCGCAATGGCGCGCAATCTTTTTTTGATTGCTTTGAAAAGTAAAAAAACAAAACCTCTGACGATTGCACGGCTCAGCTGGGATCGTCAGAGGCTCTTTTTTTACCCTTTAAAAGCATTTTTTCTACAACCTCTTTGGCCAAAGAAGTTGTAGAAAAACTGCTTTTAAAAGTTAAAAAAAAAAAAGCCTCTGATGATTGCGCGGCTCAGCTGGGCATGGGGGGGGCGGGCAAGGATTTTTGCTACCAGTTCTCCGAACCACCCGCCACCATCGCTACCGGATCGGGCGATCCGGTCCGAACTGGGAGCATTTCACCCCTGGGTGGCCCACTTGAGTTGCATTCTCCTCGGTGCTGCTAAGTTTGGATGGAAGACTGTTGTTGCTATGGTGCAACTTTGTACTAAAACTGTAAAATTATAATATTTAAGATTCTCTTTGACAGGCAAGCACACGGAGATCTCGCATTCTCTTGACAATGCCCTGCTGAATTTTGGGGACTTATGTAAGCAGCAAATGACATCATGAGCAAGCAAAGCTGTTTAGAGAAAAAAATGTATTTGGGCGTGCGACTTATTCATGCTGATTCCCTGCCTACCATCCTATCATAAGCTAACCTCTTGAATAATGTACCCTTCTCAGCAGGGGTGGGTTCTACTTACCTTTACTAACACTTTGCAATGGGATTGTATGAGCGAGCGAACGAGCGAACGAGCGAAGCAAATACACCAGAGGTGGGTTTCAGCAGGTTCTGACCAGTTCTGGTGAACCGGTAGCAGAAATTTTGAGTAGTTTGGAGAACCGGTAGTAAACATTCTGACTGGCCCCAACCTCCATCTATTCTCTGCCTCCCGAGTCCCAGCTGATCGGGAGGAAATGGGGATTTTGCAGTAACCTTCCCCTGCCAAGCCATGTCACGCCCACCAAGCCACACCCACAGAACCAGTAGTAAAAAAATTTGAAACCCACTACTGATACATACATACCAGGGGTGGGTTTCAGCAGGTTCTGACCAGTTCTGGAGAACCGGTAGCGGAAATTTTGAGTAGTTCGGAGAATCGGTAGTAAAAATGCTGACTGGTCCCGCCCCCATCTATTCTCTGCCTCCCAAGTCCCAGCTGATCGGGAGGAAATGGGGATTTTGCAGTAACCGTCCCCTGGATTGGGGAGGGAATGGAGATTTTACAGTATCCTTCCCCTGCCATGCCCACCAAGCCACGCCCACCAAGCCATACCACGCCCACCAAGCCACACCCACAGAACAGGGAGTAAAAATTTTTGAAACCCACCACTGGAACATGTGCATCTTGCTTCTGCGCATGCGCAGATCACTGATGATGACATCCGGGGCAATGGGTGGGGCCTCCCTCCAGTTTTACTACCGGTTCTTGCGAACCAGGCCGAACCGGGAGCAACCCACCACTGCTTCTCAGGAAGGAAACTATAGAACTGGGTGCGCGGATCCAAAGCATGGCTAGAAAATCCAGGTGCTGCATCGTTCTGACTTTACTTTGGTTGAAGTTCAAAGGAGCACTGATCGTGCTGCATTCATGTCCTTGGGATTGCACAGCTGCTCAGGACCTTGTCCAGTTTTAAGAGTAATCCCAACCAACGTAATTATGTCCCATTTGCCCTGGCATTGACCGTTGGCCGGAATAGAGCGATTTGCATAATGCAGTTCCATTTTTTATTTTTATTTTTATTTTTTTTTGTTAGTTCTAGGCTGCTGTGAGGCTCTGGAAGAGCCCTTCAGCCAGCTCATTAAGAAGATTCAGCAGAAATAAACATCAAACTCTGTTCCTCTCCATTCCAAACTGCCATTTTTACATTTTCCAGCTGAAACATAACTGATGGGGTCGGGCACCTTTCGTGATATTTTAAGTTCGAGAGGAACAAATATGCATTCAGAACAGAGAACCGATGCCAATAGATGAGAATGATTGCAACTCGAGGTTGGAATCCTTGCTGTACTTTCTGAGCTTGGCTGTTTGCTTGCTTGCAACAAGCAAGCTCAGAGAGCATCACGAATTCGACAACAGCAACAACAAAAAAAAGAGGTTATTTTTGAGGCCAATTTGGTTACCAAGCTTAGGCTTGCACAGGAATTCAGCTTGAGCCAAAACTGCATAAATAATCAGAATTAAAGGAGAAGTGAAAAGAAACCACGAGGAAGAATTAAGCAGCCTGTCCAAAGCCAAAGGCAAAGAGAAAACCTGGGATTAGAGGTCAGACAAGGAATAAACCGGGATTAGGAGAGAGCTTCCTTACTTTTAGGAAGGATTTATCCACTGTTGGAGGAATAGCTAAGTTTTTCTTAGTTTTCTCCCTTAACACTGTCAAACTATTTACTAAGTCTGCACTACTATTAATCTTCTCATCGTTCCCACCACCCATCTCCTTCCACTTATGACTGCATGACTGTAACTTTATTGCTTGTATCCTTACGATTTATATTAATATTGTTCCCTGATTGCTTATTTGTACCCTATGACTATCATTAAGTGTTGTACTTATGATTCTTGACAAATGTATCTTTTCTTTCATATACTCCGAGACTGTATGCACCAAGACAAATTCCTTGTGTGTCCAATCACATTTGGTCAATAAAGAATTCTATTCTATTCTATTCTATTCTATTCTATTCTATTCTATTCTATTCTATTCTATTCTAT
>WNWU01000060.1:4198916-4215303 GCA_012654045.1 Ptyas mucosa | reverse complement strand
GGGACTAGAACTCACAGTGTCCTGGTGATTGGACCAAAGTCACCTAGTTGGCTTTCATGTTTAATGCGGGACTAGAACTCACAGTCTCCTGGTGATTGGACCAAAGTCACCTGGCTGGCTTTCATGTCTAAGGCAGGACTAGAACTCATGGTGTCATGGTGATTGGACTAAAGTCATCCAGACAGCTTTCATGCCTAAGGCAGAACTAGAACTCACTGTCTCCTAGTTTCTAGTCTGATGCCTTAACCACTAGACAATTGGGATTCTGAATGCGATCTACCTGGAATTAACTGGGTTAGGCTTTCTACCTAAATCTGGGAATTACAGCAAGGCGCCTATTTTAGCTTCCACTTTAGCTTCTAGTCTTGATTGATTGATTCATTCATTCATTGATGAATTTATAAATTGGCTTAGTCAACCAACTCTGACTGGCATATAAAACCACAGCTATCACTAGTGCAACGATAACAATAAAATGCAGTTAAAAGTACAGGTTAATAGCAATAAAACCCAAGAGCAAACAATAAAATGTAATGTTTAATTACAGCTCAATATTACAATTAAGTGTGGGAAATTATTAGAGTTGATAGCCAATAGATCTCTAGCTTGGAATACTTTAGTCATTTCATGTGTTCCTTTACCAATCTTGTTTCACTGGCATTAGATTTTAGGAAAAAGATGGAGAGTTAGGGTTTATGATTTATTTTTCCTTTCCATCCTATCCATTGCCCAGACAAATATGGTTATTGCACAAATGACACATGGGAAATTGTTTTATTTACCATATTTACTGGAGGGTTTTCCGAATGTAACCAGAAACACAATTTGAGAAAATGAATAAACATGTTTGCTTGGCTTTTTCTCCTTATGAATAGTTCAATTATTTTTTTTTCTTTTTGGGTCCGTCCAGTTTACAAAGACTTCTGAAAGTTTTAATAGATTGGATCCGAATTTCCACACATTGCTAATCTCACTCTTCCTGTCGGTTGATAAACCATTATAGTTCTCAATGGTTTAATTGAACATCTGGTCTCTTCTGCAAGAATCAAGATACTCTTAAGATACGAAATGGAAATTTAAATCAGTAACTGGATAATAGAAGAATTTTCTTCCTGCTGGAAATGAATGCTGTGATGGAGACTGTTGAACGTTACTATTCCTTGTGACAATTTATCAAAAAAAAAATGAAGAAAAATATTCAACATAGATACTATTTTCCATTCCTCTGATATTGTTTTTACTTCTTCCTAGTAATTTTACTGAGAATGCTTCTTAGCATGAGGTTTGATGGCTAATAACACCACTTTTTTTTCGGAGTTTCAAGATAATCCTATTCCACAGCTGGAATGGCCTGGGAATAGCCCAGACCTTCACCCAATTGAAAATCTATGGAGCTGACTAAAGAAACTTGCTGGTCAGAAGCAACCCAGCAATAAAACCCAGTTAATAGAAGCCATCATTCAATCTTGGTTTCACATTATAACAGCTGCAGAACTAAAAGACTTGGTTCACTCTATAAGAAGATGTTGTAAGGCCGTCATTCATGCTGAAGGTTACCCAGCTAAGTATTAACTGACATGGTGATCATTTTGGTATATCTCGTTTTTTCTATGTTTCACTTTTCTTCTTTATACTGTAACTGCTCTTCTAATAGCAAATCCTTCATAAAAGTTACATTCTTTTTTTTTTCTCAAATCATTTTTTTTATTTTAAAACAAAAAAAGAAAAAGAAAACATACAAACATCATTCATTCAATCAAGTACAGACAGTACATCAGTTGGTTTGCATCCTTAGTGCCCTCTCCTCTCTTCACAATATCACTACATATCCAAAATTTATTCTGGATAAAAATAAAATATATCAGTTGTATCATCATTTAAAGTATTTCAACATTTACTTACATATCACCATTTTTTATTATCTACCCAATGGTAAAATAAATGCCATATCAAATAATATTGTTTTTCTTCCTGCTCTCTTATTTCAAATGTCAGTTTACTCATTTCGGCACAGTCCAACATTTTCCTAATAAACATTTACATTCTTGATTAAATGATCTTTCCATTGATATATATATTTATGCTACTACTCCAAAAAAAAAAAGGTGCTGTTATTAGCTAGTTTTAGAAAATACACTTTCCCCAAAAGGTTCCCACAATTTTGGCCACTACTGTACAGTCAAAAACAAATTTTGAATTGAGCTCCCACATGTCCATTTATCACGAAATGCATGAAATTATAGTCGGTGTGTAATGGTATGTGAGAATGACCTTGGGAGACTGGAGGAAGAGCTTCAGGCTGGACCAGTGGTGTGTAAAAACCGTACATGGAGATGTCAGAAACACCATCTCATTGCAGAAACATGCATTCAACCATCCTTCAATAAAGGCGATCCTCGACTTACGGCCACAATCGAACCCAAATTTTCTGTTGCTAAATGTGGCAGTTGTTAAGTACGTTCTGCTCCATTTTACAACCTTTCTCGTCACAGTTGTTAAGTGAACCACTGCAGTCGTTAAGCCAGTAGCATGGTTGTTAAATGAATCAGGCTTCCCCATTGCCTTTACTTCTCAGAAGGTCTCAAAAGGGGACACTGCAACGGTCATTCAGTTTAACAGATTAACAGAGTTGGAAGGGACCTTGTAGGTCATCTAGTCCAATCCCCCCTCCCCCACCAAACAGGAGACCCTACACCATTTCTTAAACAGATGGCAGTCCAGTCTCTTCTTGAAAGCCTTCAGGGATGAAGTTCCCACAACTTCTGAAGGCAACTTCTGTTCCATCGGTTGATTTGCCAAGCAACTGAATTTTGATCAGATGACCATGGTGATACTGCGATGGTCATAAGTGCAAAAAACGGTCATAAGTCATTTTTTTCACCGCCATTGTAACTTTGAAGAGTCCCTAATCTGTTGTAAGTTGAGGACTGCCTGGACTGAAAACATTGTCAACTCTGAAGCTGACCTGACCGAAGCCATCTTGGAGCTTCAGCGTTGCCACACTGGAGCTGAGGGATAGGAAGCGGGGAATATAGATAGCTGAAGCCAAAACAAAATACTTTCTCTTGGGAACCAAGGGCATTCTCACACCTGGTCAGAGAGAGAGGAGGAGTGATGTTACCAAGCAACTGGATGGAGCCCTGATTGGACCATGTGATTGAATGTGGTTTGGGGATGGGGAAAAACTTTTAATTTGGTGAAAATCACAGGAACCCTCAGAGTTGGTTTTCACCAGATCTGTGCCAATTATGATATATCAAATAAAACTATTCTTTGCGGAATCTACAAGCCTCGGAGTTTTGTTTTCTTTCAGACTATTACTTGGAACCTGACAAACATACAGCAGTGACCAAAATTGTGGAAACCTTTTGGGAGAAGTGTATTTTCTAAAAGTGGCTAATAACACCACTTTTTTGAGGGGGGGGGGAGTAGTACCATAAAATGAGTGGCGTAGCAGGCTAATGCCTCCTATTAAGCATTTAACATCCAGCTGCCTGCAATTACTGCGAGTTCGAATCTCACCAGGCTCAAGGTTGACTCAGCCTTCCATCCTTTCTAAGGTGGGTAAAATGAGGACCCAGATTGTGGGGGCAATAAGCTGACTTTGTATAAATATACAAAAGTATGAAGGCTATTGCTTAACGCATTGTAAGCCGCCCTGAGTCTCCGGAGAAGGGCGGCATATAAATATAAATAAATAAAATAAATAAATATATATATCAATAGAAAGATAATTTGATCAAAAATGTAATGCAATAACTTTTATGAAGGATTTGCTATTAGAATAGCAGTTACAGTATAAAGAAGAAAAGTGAATCACGCAGAAAAAAATTAGATATACCAAAATGATCACCATGTCAGTTAATACTTAGTTGGGTAACCTTTAGCATGAATTTCGGCCTTACAACGTCTTCCCATGGAGTCAACCAAGTCTTTGAGTTCTGCAGCTGTTATCATGTGAAACCAAGATTGAAGGATGGCTTCTATTCACTGGGTTTTTTATTGCTGGGTCGCTTCTGACCAGTGGTGAAATCCAGCAGGTTTTGACAGGTTCTGGAGAACCGGTAGCAGAAATTTTGAGTAGTTTGGAGAACCGGCAAATACCACCTCTGGCTGGCCCCAGAGTGGGGTGGGAATGGAGATTTTGCAGTATCCTTCCCAGTGGTGGGTAAATTTTTTACTACCGGTTCTGTGGGTGTGGCTTGGTGGGCGTAGCATGGCTTTGTAGACAAGGCTTGGTGGGCGTGGCAGGGGAAGGATACTGTAAAATCTCCATTCCCATCCCAATCCAGGGGAAGGTTATTGCAAAATCCCCATTTCCTCCCAATCAGCTGGGATTCGGGTGGCAGAGAATGGATGGGGGCGGGGCCAGTCAGAATTTTTACTACCGGTTCTCCAAACTACTCAAAATTTCCGCTACCGGTTCTCCAGAACTGGTCAGAACCTGCTGAAACCCACCTCTGATCCTTCCCCTGCCATGCCCACCAAGCCACACCCATCAAGCCACGCCCACAGAACCGGTAGTAAAAAAAATTGGATTTCACCATTGCTCCTAACTAACAAGTTTCTTTAGTTGACTCCATAGCTTTTCAATTGGGTTAAGGTCTGGATTATTCCCAGGCCATTCCAGCAGTGGAATGGGATTATTTTGAAACTCCCCACCTCCCCCAAAAAAGTGTGATGTTATTAACCATCAAACCTCAAAAATGTACTTTCCCCCAAAGTTTCCACAATTTTGGCCACTACTGTATTTCTAAGAGGAACCCATGATCCGAAGCACCGTTTTCCCCACAGGTCAATTTCTGTTTTCTTCAGCCACCAGTTTCTACCTGGATTTGGGTTGATGGACCTCCAGGTTTCCTGAACACAATGCAACCCGTCTGCCAAAATGGAAGGCTGGGATGAAATATGGCTACTACGGACCGTGGTTTCCAAGGCTGGCAAACCGCCGCGCCATTACAGAGCAATGGATGCTAAGTTTTATAGCTGCCCCGTTTAACAGCTCCTGCATCGTGATTTAGTGCTGCCCTGATTGGTAGCCAGGAAAGGTCCCACTCGATGCCACATACCACAGCACAGCGATGAGGTTGGGAATGCCAAATAGGGACATTGGTAAGCTTTTCTCGTATGTAATGAGGGGGGGGAACGGAATCCGAACTCTTCAGGGAGGTCCTCGGAGCCTAGGCTTTCCGAGTTACTCATTCAACACAGGTACGTGGAACATACAATCCTGGCGCAGTGCAAAAATAATATAAAAATTGCTCCTGCCTGCTTTGCTTTCAGAAAAGAAAGGTGTCCGATGATAAAATGCGGCTTACTGAGGAATGATGATCACAGTTCTCTCTTCCCTTCTTCATCCTTCCCTTCCTTTCCCTTTTGTTCCCTTCTCTCATCTCTCTCTCCTTCCTGCCTCCCTCCTTCCCTCCCTTCCTTCCTATCTTTCCTTCCTTCCACCCTTTCTTCCCATTCTCTCTCTTCCCTCCCTCCCTTTCTCTGCTTCCTATGTTTTTTCTTCCTCTGTCTCTTTTTTTTTAAATTTGATTTATATGCCACCCTTCTCCAGAGATTCAGGGCGGCTTACAGTGCGTTAAGCAATAGCCTTCATACTTTTGTATATTTTATACCAAGTCAGCTTATTGGTCCCACAAACTGGGTTCTCAATTTACCTACCTTAGAAAGGATGGAAGGCTGAGTCAACCTTCAGCCTGGTGGGATTCGAACTCGCAGTAATTGCAAGCAGCAGATGTTAATAGATGTTAATAACAGGGTGCTTTAAACCACTGTACTACAGGCTCTGGTCTCTCTCCATTCTTTTCTCTCTCCCTCCCTTCCTATCTCTCCTCCCTTCCTCCCTTTCTTCCCATTCTGTCTTCCCTCCCTGCTTTCCTTCCTATCTCTCCTTCCTTCTACCCTTCCTTCCCATTCTTTCTCTTCCCTCCCTCCCTCCCTTTCTCTGCTTCCTATGTTCTTCCTTCCTCCCTCTCTCTCCATTCTTTCCTCCCTCCCTCCCTCCTTCCCTATCTCTCCTTCCTTCCTCCCTTTCTTCCCATTCTCTCTCTCCCCCTCCCTCCCTTCCTTTCACCCTTTCTTCCCATTCTCTCTCCCCTCCCTTTCTTTACTTCCTATCTTCTTCCTCCCTCCCTCTCTCTCCATTCTTTCCTCCATCCCTTCCTTCCTATCTCTCCTTCCTTCCTCCCTTTCTTCCCATTCTCTCTCCCCTCCTTCCTTCCCTCCCTTCTTCCCTTCCTTCCTCCCTTTCTTCCCATTCTCTCTCCCCTCCTTCCTTCCCTCCCTTCTTCCCTTCCTTCCTCCCTTCCTTCCCATTCTCTCTCTTCCCTCCCTCTCTCCTTTCCTATCTCTCCTCCCTCCCTTTCTTCCCATTCTCTCTCCCCTCCCTCCCTTCCTTTCTCTACTTCCTATCTTCTTCCTTTCTCCCTCTCTCCATTCTCTCTCCTCCCTCCCTCCCTCTCCTTCCTATCTCTCCTTCCTCCTTCCCTCTCTCCCTTCCTTTTTCCTCCTTTCCTTTCTCTCTGTTTTCCTTTCCTCTCTTCCTCTCCCCTTCTTTTCTTTTCTCTTCTCTCCCCTCCCCTTCTTCTTCCCTCCCCCTTCCCTCCATTTTTAAAAGCAATCTGGAGCCACCCAAAGCAATAAGAAGCATCCTGCCATCCAATCAGACTTGGCTGCTTCCCATCAGTCACTTTGAGAGTTTTAATTACCGATGTGCCTGTATTTAAGATTGTCAGGGCTGGTATCCCCAGCACAGTGGACTCAAGCTATTACACTTTAATTCAAAGAATTCACACCTATTTCATTCTCTGGAATCCTGATTGATCAATTACCCATTCGAGGGCTGAGATTAAATGTTTGTCTCTCCACCAGACCCTGTTTGGGTAAGGAGAGAATACAAAAACCTGTTGTTGGTCCATTTTAAAATTTCTAGAGCAGAAACCTTTTGAAGAAGAGACCTCTCTTCTGAATAAAAGTGGCAAAATATCTCCCTTCTTTTCTGTCAGGTGCAAAAAAATCAGGAGCCAAGGAGGTTCCTAATGAAGACAGGTTTCATGCATGCTGACACTTTCTGAAAGAACCCAAAGGTGCTATTTCAAAAGGCAGCTGGACTTTCTCTGTTTTTCCTTTTAGACCCAAAGGTGCTTTTTTCCCAAGAGGCAACTGGACTTTCCTTATTTTTTCTTTGAAGACGTTTCGCTTCTCATCCAAGAAGCTTCTTCAGCTCTGACTGAAAGGTGGGGAAGGGAAGGATTGATACTCCTTGCAGAAAGCTGGTCATTTGCATTTTTTTAGAAAGCCATTGAGGCCACTAGGAGGTTTGTCTCTGTCTTCAGGGTCACCTGAGTGGTGCCAGTGGGTGTGGAGCCTTCTCTGAGTGGGTGGGTGGGGATCTGATCTGATCTATCTCCAGTCTACAACACAGTGGTTTCAACAATTCCAGGAAGGTTCCACACCCATTTGCACTACTCAGGTGACCCTGAGGACACAGATAAACCTCCGAGTGGACATGGTTGGGGACTGTCAATGGAATGGAATGGAATGGAATGGAAGGGAAGGGAAGGGAAGGGAGGAGAGGAGAGGAGAGGAGAGGAGAGGAGAGGAGAGGAGAGGAGAGGAGAGGAGAGGAGAGGAGAGGAGGAGAGGAGAGGAGAGGAGAGGAGAGGAGAGGAGAGGAGAGGAGAGGAGAAGAGACGAGGAGAGGAGAAGAGAAGAGAAGAGAAGAGAAGAGGAAGGAAGGGAAGGGGAGAGGAGAGGAGAGGAGAGGAGAGGAGAGGAGAGGAGAGGAGAGGAGAGGAGAGGAGAGGAGAGGAGAGGAGAGGAGAAGAGATGAGGAGAGGAGAGGAGAAGAGAAGAGAAGAGACGAGGAGAGGAGAGGAGAAGAGAAGAGGAGAGGAGAGGAGAGGAGAGGAGAGGAGAGGAGAGGAGAGGAGAGGAGAGGAGAGGAGAGGAGAGGAGAGGAGAGGAGAGATGGGGAAGGAAGGGAAGGGAAGGGGAGGGGAGGGGAGGGGAGGGGAGAGGAGAAGAGAAGAGAAGAGAAGAGAAGAGAAGAGAAGAGAAGAGAAGAGAAGAGAAGAGAAGAGAAGAGAAGAGAAGAGAAGAGAAGAGAAAAAATGGAGTGGAATGAGCTGGACCTTGGAGGTCTTCCATTCCAGCCCCCTGCTCAAGCAGGAGAAGTTACACCATTTCAAACAGGTGACTGTCCAGTCTTTTCTTAAAAACCTCCAGTGATGAAGCTCCCGCAACTTCTGGAGGCCAGCTGTTCCACTGGTTAATTGTCCTCACTGTTAGGAAGTTTTTCCTTAATTCCAGGTTGCTTCTCTATTTTGAAAGAAGACTTGGGTTCAAATTATGGCATTGTGTGTTTCAGGGGGGAACATTCATCATAAGATTCAACTAGCTTAGAGCCCAGACAAGTTAACTGTGCTGTGGAAGCAAGCACAACGAAGAGCTGCTTGTGGACCTCACACTTCTGTCAGCTCACCCAAGTCGTCTTCTTTGCACAAGCTGTTTTAGAATTATCATGGAAGGTTGTAGGTTCATATACAACCACGGGGTCTCACCTCTGAGTGCAATTTATATGAGTTGTGTTGCTGTGGAGCGCTGTCATTTCTCTACTCTGAACACATTAGAATTTAATTAGCACTGGCACCAGGAGGGCCAAATTTGAGCAGAAGAAACACTAAATTGCTTCATTTCTGCCACTGGGAGAAAAAAAAAACTAGGGAAAAATCAATGTGCAAACTCGATTTTCATTTCATTAGACTCTTAAATGGATTTACAGGAGTCTATTTAGGATTAAAAAGCAGCTCAACTCTTTAAACATTAAAATACAGCCAAAGGTGAATAATTTACCCAGGGATGAGATTAACTGTGTCATGTTGTGATTAGAAGAGCCATTTCCCACTTGGAAAGTTCATTATTTGCCAGGGAAAGTCAGCGAGACTTGATACAGCTCAACCACAGATCCCATCAGGAGAGCTTTGTTGAAGCTTCAGAAGGGCTAACAACCATGCCAAGATGCTGTTGCTTTGGAAAGCAAAGGTCTTCAGAGATATTGACTTGGCAAGCAAGGTCAGGAGCCAAACAACCTTGGGTCATTTCCATCCAAAGGTCTTCCTGGAGAAATCAACTAACCAGCTACCGGTGGTGATTATTGTTGTTATTGGATTCTTCAATTGACTGTTTTCATCATGCGAAGCTTAGTTTCGCATTGCCAGACAAAACAGCCAGTATAATCCAAATTTCTAAGAATGAGCAAGCATGGAAGATACCTATCGGACCCAGTCTTTTCAAGACTTTCTCCCTTTCTTCTCATCCCACAGTTCTTTTTTAAAAAAATTTGATTTATATGCCGCCCTTCTCCGGAGACTCAGGGCGGCTTACAGTGCGTTAAGCAATAGCCTTCATACTTTTGTATATTTATACAAAGTCAGCTTATTGCCCCCACAATCTGGGTCCTCATTTTACCTACCTTAGAAAGGATGGAAGGCTGAGTCAACCTTGAGCCTGGTGGGATTTGAACTTGCAGTAATTGCAGGCAGCTGATCTTCATAACAGTTAATGACACTGCTTTAGTCTGCTGAGCCACCAGAGCTCCCACTTTAATTGGTTGAACTTTGTTTCATTCAGTTCTGGTCACCACAATACAGATAACAGATTAACGGAGTTGGAAGGGACCTTGTCGGGACCCTACACCATTTCTGACAGATGGCAGTCCAGTCTCTTCTTGAAAGCTTCCAGTGATGTAGCTCCCACAACATCTGGAAGCAAGCTGTTCCATCAGTTGATTATCCTCACTGTCAGAAAATTCCTCCTTATTTCTAGGTTGAATCTCTCCTTGATCAGTTTCTATCCATTGTTTCTTGTCTTGCCTTCTGGTGCTTTGAAAAATAGCTTGACCCCCTTCCTCCTCTCTGGGGCAGCCCCTCAAATATTGGACCACTGCTCTCATGTCTCCCCTGGTCCTTCTCTTCACTAGACTAGCTATGCCCAGTTCCTGAAACTGTTTTTCATGTTTTAATCTCCAGGCCTTTGATCATTTTAGATAGATTCAGATTAACAGAGTTGGGAGGAACCTTGTAGGCCATCTAGTCCAAGTCCCCTGATCCTTACTTCAGTTCCTGCAACCATTCTTTGTATGTTTTAGCCTCCAGTACCTCATCATCTTGTTTGCTCTTCTGTGCATTCTTTCTAGAGTCCCAACATCTGTTTTATAGTGTGGTGACCAAAACTGGATGCAGTATTCCAGGTGTGGTCTACCAAGAAGATGTTGAAAGCCTAGAAAGAATGCAGAGAACAGCCACAAGGATGATTGGGAGTCTGGAGGCTAAACCATATGATAAACAATTGAGGGAACTAGGTATGTCTAGCCTAACAAAATGAAGGACTAAGGTGGTTGTCAACTCAAAAAGCATCCCTGGTCTACTCTTGAGTTGCCATAGGCAAGGGGGATGGGAAACCAATGAAGCAGCATGGCAACCAAAAACAGAAGTACATTCCAGACGTATCTCTGAAGGCTGTCTCCCAGGGTTACCCACAGTGGCCAGAGGGGAGTGATCTCTACAACCTGCGAAATTGTTCCATTGACTAATGTGATTGATGACACACCTCTGACACATCCATTCAGGAATGTGACATGACAGCAGTCTTCCAATATTTGAGGGGCTATCACAGAGAAGACGGAGTTGACCTATTCTCCAAAGCACCTAAGGGCAGGACAAGAAGCAATGGATGGAAACTAATCAAGGAGACATCCAGACCAGAAATAAAGAGAAATTTCCTGACAGTGAGAACTATTAATCAGTGGAATGGCTTTCTTTCAGAGGTTGTAGGTACTCCATCACTGGAGATTTTAAGAAGAACTTGGACAGCCATTTGTCTGGAATGGTTTAAGGTCTCCAGCTTGAGCAGGAGGTTGGACTAGAAGACCTCTGAGGTCCCTTCCAACACTATTCTATGTTCTATGTCCTTATTGAAGAACCTGAAGGATAGACCACTAGCTTTTTATGTTTCAGTTATGTCACTGTCGAATGTGATTGCCTTCACTTAACTGATGCTAAAAGGAATTTTTCTCCCCCTTCTTACATGAAAGCTAATAGCTCTCAAGAGAGAGAAGAAATTCCCCTGGAATTAAATGTATTTCAAACAAGCAAAATTCACACAAACGGCTTCTTCGTATAGCATTGCGTGGTACAAGGTGTCTTCATACTTCCTCGCTTTCATTATTCTTTTTTCTTCTGTTTTCTGTTGCAATTTATTTTTCAAAGTTTCACAGTGACAGAACAAAGGCAGAAGGAAGTAGGCACAAAGGAGGGGGGGAAACATACAAGCTCTAACCCCTCACTCTTAATAAATATATCATCGCACGTAACAAAAACTTGCAACGTGTGGTTGCCGGCGACCGTTTAGAAGCGTCAGCTGAAAAGGCTGGCAGGTTCATTGTTTAACCAATTTTGTTTATTCCCCTTTCATTCTGGGAAGTAAAAAGAGATTTGAATAGCGGGTGCTGGAATCAATATTATTTCATTACGCGTCGGTTATATGTATGTCCCACTTTTCCTCAGTTCTGTAACCTGAAAGGGCTTTGTAGGACGTGCAATCAAATCAGTGCAGAAAACGGGGTCCCAGAAACCTTTGCAAGCTCAGGAACAAGTCAACATCGGTAGAATGTACCAAGGATAAGTCTGGAGAACAATGAGACAAGACCCTGAAAGATGTTGAAGGGAGTCAAACCAGGGGTGAAATCCAGCAGGTTCTGACAGGTTCTGGAGAACCGGTAGTGGAAATTTTGAGCAGTTCGGAGAACCAGTAGCGAAAATTTTAAGTAGTTCGGAGAACTGACAAATACCACCTCTGGCTGGCCCCAGAGTGGGGTGGGGATGGAGATTTTGCAGTATCCTTCCCCTGCCACGCCCACCAAGCCACACCATGCCCACCAAGCCACACCCACAGAACCGGTAGTAAACAAAATTTGGACTTCACCACTGAGTCAAACTTGAAGCCTGCAGGCCAGATGCGGTCCGAGATGTGGTTAGATCTGGCTAGGGGTGGGATTCAAAAATTTTAGCAACCAGTTCATTACCTGGTTGCTGGGTGGGTGTGGCCATGGTGGGTGTGGCCTAATCGGCCTCCTGCACCACAGCGAGGGGGGGGTTGTTTTCCCTTTCCTTGAGCCTCCGAATGGGCGAATACAACCTCCCCCAGGCTCCTGAGGCCCTCCAGATGCCAGAACCCGGCCCATTTCTGGACCTCTGGAACTTCTGGGAAGCCCATTTTTTGCCCTCCCCAGGCTCTGGAGGCTTTTCTTGAGCCTCCGGGAGGGCAAAAACGGCCTCCCCCGGGCACCGGAGGCCCTCTGGAGGCCAGAAACAAGTCTGTTTCCAGACTTCTGGAACTTCCGGGAGGCCTGTTTTTCACCCTCTCAGAGCCTCTGTGTAGGCACTGCACTTACCTGGCATCCAAAATGGGCTGTATAGAGACTCCTGGGAGGTGCAGAGTGGGCGGGGCTAGCCAGTCCTTGCAACTACCGGTTCAGCAAACCAGATGTAAAATTAGTCAGCGATCGGCTGAATCCCATCCCTGGATCTGGCTTATGGAGATGGCCTGGAAACAGCAAAGGACTGACCTGCAGCGCCTTGGCCCTCCCCAGGCCAACCAGGCACTGATCTACAACCTGGTGGCAGCCACCCGGGTTGGAACATGGTCAGCCTTAGATCCGTGAGGCTGGCCTGGAGCCAATGAAGGGACACCCTTGCCACACCCCCACCCCAACCCCTAGGCATGCGTGCAGGAGGCAGTGAGCACACACAGGACCTGGCATCCCTGGGGACCATCTTCCCCACTGGCTGACTGCGTTCTGAGCTCTTCCCTTTCACCCTTGACTGCCCTTGACTGCCATTGACCCTTATTTAACTCTAACCAAGTGCCGGCTGTTAGTTGAGAAGATTCCTGTGCATAAAGGCTTTTAGCAAAAAATCAGTTAAATGGAGCCTTGATATTTGGACCACTCACAAGCTTGTCAGAGGGAGATCCAACTTAGAACTAAGGAGGAATTTCCTGACAGCGAGAATGAATGTTCAGTGGAACAATCTGCCTCCTGAAGTTGTGGGTGCTCCACAGCTGGAGGCTTTCAAGAAAAGGTTGAACAACCGTTTGACTTGTTGGCATGAGGACACTTGCCTTGGGCAAGGTTTGGACTGGAAGACCTCCGAGGACCCTTCCATCCCTATAATTCTAAGATTGATTCTGTGATTCTGTGATTCCATGATTGAGCCACGGTGGCACAGTGGTTAGAGTGCAGTACTGCAGGCTACTTCTGCTGACTGCCGGCTGACTGCGATTTGGCAGTTCAAATCTCACCAGGCTCAAGGTTGACTCAGCCTTCCGTCCTTCCGAGGTGGGTAAAATGAGGACCCAGATTGTTGGGGGCAAGAGGCTGACTCTGTAAAACTGCTTAGAGAGGGCTGTAAAGCACTGTGAAGCGGTATATAAGTCTAAGGGCTATTGCTATTCATCTTCCTTCCTTCCTTCCTTCCTTCCTTCCTTCCTTCCTTCCTTCCTTCCTTCCTTCCTTCCTTCCTTCCTTCACACAATGATTAGCATGCAATATTGGAAGCTAACTCTGCCAACTGCCAGCAGTTCGAGTCTCACCGGCTCAAGGTTGACTCAGCCTTCCATCCTTCTGAGGTGGAAATGAGGACCCAGATTGTTGGGGGCAAGAGGCTGACTCTCTAAACTGCTTAGAGAGGGCTGGAAAGCACCATGAAGTGGTATATAAGTCTATGTGCTAGTTCTATTCTGTGATTCCATGATGTCATGATTCTGATTCTATGATTCCATGATTCTGTGATTCCATCATTCTATGATTCTGTGATTCTGATTCCATGATTCCATGATTCCATGATTCCATGATTCCATGATTCCATGATTCCATGGTTCCATGAGTCCATGAATCTATGATTCCATGAGTCCATGATTCCATGAGTCCATGATTCCATGAGTCCATGAGTCCATGATTCCATGAGTCCATGATTCTCTGATTCGAATGAGGGAAGTGAATTTATAAGTCCCGAATTCAAACTCTCCAGAGGTGTTAAAATCTAACCATTCCTGACCAAATTCCTTTCTCAAGTCAACTATTCTGAAGTCGGATTGTCTGGCTGGACTGCTGGCTGAGAAAGCGCAGCTATCTGAAGTCAAAGAGGAAGTCAATAGGCCAATCCAGATCGATAGGAACAGGCCAGTAAGCAAACCACAGTTGGATTTCATACCCAGGCATTGAGTTCGACTGACCTTCATGGCTGTGGAAATAACATGATCTTAGTTTATTTCCTCAAGAGAAGAAACAGACATTTTCTCAACTACCTCCCTAACAAAGGTAAACAGATATACTGTGTTCCCCCGAAAATAAGACCCTGTCTTATATTTTTTTGAACCCCGAAATAAGTGCTTGGCCTTATTTTTGTGGAGGTCTTATTATTTTGGGGCGTGTGGAGCAAGATGGGGCTCCTTTTGCCGTCTTACCTGATTTCCAGCTCTGCGTTTAAATATTTTCGGGGAGGGTTTATTTTTGGGGGGAGGCTTATTTTAGTGTATGTGCTCAAAAGGAGCCTGGTTTAGCTCAGCAGACTAAAAAAGTATTGTGATTAACACCAGCTGCCTGCAATTACTATAAGTTTGAATCTCACCAGGCTCAAGGTTGACTCAGCCTTCCATCCTTTCTAAGGTAGGTGAAATGAGGACCCAGATTGTGGGGGCAATAAGCTGGCTTTGTATAAATATACAAAAGTATGAAGGCTATTGCTTAACGCATTGTAAGCCGCCCTGAGTCTCTGGAGAAGGGTGGCATATAAATCAAATTAAAAAAAAAAAAGCCCGATTGGGCTTATTATCAAGGGATGTCTTATTTTCGGGGAAACAGGGGATAGAGTAACAGAGTTGGAAGGGACCTTGGAGGTCATCTAGTCCAACCCCCTGCTCACGCAGGAGACTCTATACTAGGGATTTGAACTGCCGAACTGACGACCTTTCTGATCGACAAGCTCAGCGTCTTAGCCACTGAGCCACCTAGCCAGGTAGCAGTAGCAAGGTCATTAAGTTATTTTACTCGTGGCTTTCCCCTTCTATGAATGCATTACGACTCCTGTTTTGTTTTGTTTTTTAGTATTATTATTATTATTATTGATTTCCTTCCAGTTTGTTTGCTCACAAAATAGGATCGGGGAATCACAAAGCTGTCAAATCTTGTCTCATCACAACGAGGCAATATCCAAAAGAAGAAGAAAAAAAAAAACAATTAGAATTGTGGGGAGAGAAGGAGAAAAAGGAAAGATGGGGGGGGAAAAATGTTCTTTTCTAACCAGCCATGAACCAGAAGGATACTTAGCATTGCTGGAAATCAGCGGTGGGTTGCCCCCCGGTTTGGACCGGTTCGCAAGAACCGGTAGTAAAACCGGCGGAAGGCCCCACCCACCATCCTGGATGTCGACATCAGCGATCTGCGGGTGCGATCCCGTTGCAAACCAGTAGTAAAGGTAAGTAGAACCCACCCCTGCTTGAAGTCCTTCCAGCCCCACAGAAATCTAATCTCATTGGCATCAATGGGCAAAGCAGGATAAAGTTCATTTTTTGTGATTGTAATCAATGGGACGTCAGTGCACGGGATTATTTCAAAATGCATCGTGATGAGCGGGGGGAGGGAATCATGAGTGTCTCCTCCTGGGGGTGTTTACACCCTACATTACAAGCGGAATATAAAAATCCTATCTCAAAAACTTATTGAAAAAAGCCTTATAATCGCAATAATTTATAAGTCCCCGTGTACTTACATGCTTAGATTTTTATTGCCAATTACTGGATGACCAGCTCAGAAAACATTTACCTCCTCCCCATTTACAGGCCATTAAAATGAGAAAATATGGATTAATACTGGGGGGTTTTTTCCCCCTGAATCATGTTGGTGGATGAATTGCACAGGCCGTCCATTTGTGAAATGACTTTAACTTTCGATTTCCAGAATTTAGATGGTGATGGGAGCCTGCAGCTAAGACTGGAGTCCAATAGGTAGAAGGAAATGCAGCACAACATTCACCCTGAAAGAAGTCAGAGTCTAAAATACTTTATCAAAAGTGGATTTCTTTTGTCGGTCGACTGTAGATTGGGATCCTGTGAGCATTTGCTCACCGGGGAACCCCATAAATAGTAAGAAACACCCCCTCCCCATCTTTGAAACCTTCACATGAACACTATGTTCCAACACAAGGGAGTGGGGAGGGGAGAGGAAGGGATGAAAGAGAAGAGGAGCAGGCAGGCAGGCAGGAAGAAAGGGAGGGAGGAATAGAGAGAGGGAGAGAGAGAGGAAAGGAGGAAGGGGAGAAGG
>WNWU01000060.1:4140215-4155045 GCA_012654045.1 Ptyas mucosa | reverse complement strand
CCTTCTCCTTCTCCTTCTCCTTCTCCTTCTCCTTCTCCTTCTCCTTCTCCTTCTCCTTCTCCTTCTCCTTCTTCTTCTTCCTCCCCTCCTCCTCCTCCTCCTCCTCCTCCTCCTCTTTCCTCCTAGTATATTCCCACAGGTGCAAGGTCTGCTTGGTCAGCTGCATCTCCAAGGTGCATGTCTTTGTTGATGGTGTCTTGCTATCTCTGTTTTGGACGCCCACCAGGCCACCGGCCATTGACTTCTAGTTGGTAGGCAGTCTTGGCCACAGTGGAAGGTGCTGCTCTCTGGACATGTCCATACCAACAGAGCCGGCCTTCTCCCTCATCTTCTCTGTAATTGGGGCCACATCAAAATGCTGTTGAATGGTGTCATCTGTGGCGCAGTCAAGAAGGGTGATGCCCGCTATCCAAAGGAGCATTCACATTTCTATGGCACAGAGATAACTTTCAGTCCCTGTTGTTGCTGCCCAGCATTAAGGGCCATACAGTGCAACAGGGCAGAAAGTGGCCTTGTAAATCTTAGATTTAAGACAGGTTGTGTTGTGACTCCGACCCCCGAGCCTGTCTTATCGGAGGGAGAAGACTCCGAAAGTGAAGGAGAGGAGTTGGCAAGGCCTCCCTCTCCAGGACCCTCCTCTCTGACAATGCCTCAGGTGTCTTCCGAAGGAGAAGAGATAGGCCAGGAGCCAGGCACTTCTGAGCAGCCGCAGTTAGACAGCGATGGAGATAAGTCTTGGCTGGATCCCCGGCAGCGTTGGAAAGACAAGCGCACACAACAGAAAAGGAGGCATGCCAGAGATTAAGCTGAGTCACAGGACCACACCCCAAAGGGGATAAAAGGGGGTGTGGTGGCCATTCGGGCTTTGTGATGGACAAAAACTGAAAGCTAGCAAGTCATTCTGCATTTCTGGAACTCTGTTATATGCTCTGCTTGGACTGATTCTTGGACTGGACTTGACTATTCTTTGGCTTTTGTGGACTTACTTTGATGTTTCGGTCGGAGGAGATAAACCTCCCTTTGTAAGTAAAGACTGTTGGCAAGCAGCCACTGGGTTGCTGCCAATTCTGTTATCAAAGGAAATTCTTGTCTGCTGATTTATTTTAACTCTTGGTTGACTGCTAGTGTGCGTGTGTGAGACGGGGACAGAACAGGTTGGCATTCGTCTGTCACATAACACACCGGTGAGTTCTCGCCAACGCACCCAGGCTGCATTCACCCTTGCTCGCACCTCACCTGCAGGAACATCATACCATACAATATTTATGGTTGACAAAACGAGGTCTGGTTTTGGGGTTCTCCTTCTGAATCCAAATTCCTTGAAAGTGTAAGGTCCCAGAAGTTTCCCAAACCACTGAGATGCCAAAGAGAGTGAGATTCGAGATGAAGTTTGCAAAAATAACAGCCTTTTATTCTTTGGCCAAAGCAAAAAGGGTGGGTAACAAAACTATATCCAAAACATACAGACAAAATGCATGTAAGGAATAGCCACACCTCTGTGAGAGTGGCTGAGAATATTATATACATTTTACCCCATTAGAAACAAAATTTACCCAATTAGAGACAAAGGTTCCTTACCAAAATGTTCCTTGTTCAGGTCCCTGTCTCTGTCCACCTTATCTATGGAGCATTCCTATAGCCATGTGTAGAGGCAGTATCCCTCCCTGGCCAAGTTATTTATTCAACAGAATGCTTTCAGGATTCAGAATTTATGAGGCAGGAAAACTCCCTACTCTGGTTCCTTTCTCTATGGGGCCTGATATTCATGGGTAACAGTTTCTTCTATATTTTCAAGGATGTGCCTAGTTTTGAAGCCAAGAATAGAAGCGAGACACAGAAGCAAGATAGCAAACTTTGCACGAATGCCAACCAGTATTAAGGTTACAATTTACTAAACTAGAATTAGTTCCTAATAACTAATTTCTGACGGTATGCAATAATATAAGCAGAAGCCAGTAACAAAGCTTAATTCCTAATAAGTGATTTCTAGCAGTATATCATATCAGAAGCAAACAGCAAATATTGGTTTGATCCAGTGGTGGAATTCAATTTTTTTTTACTACCGGTTCTGCGGGCGTGGCTTGGTGGGCATGGCAGGGGAAGGATACAGCAAAATCTCCATTCCCACCCCACTCTGGGGCCAGCCAGAGGTGGTATTTGCCAGTTCTGCGAACTACTCAAAATTTCCGATACCGGTTCTCCAGAACCTGTCAGAACCTGCTGGTTTGATCACTATGCTCCTTCAAAAGGATGTTTGCTTATGCATGTTCCCACCCACCCAGCCACACACACACATCATTCCTTGAGATCGTCTCCAAAAGCTCCCTCCCAGTGGCTTGAGAGATCAAGGCTTAAGGGCCACCACGCAAGTCCTTTGGAAGTCTTCCATCCTGAGTGGAACCACTCAGGGCAAACCACTTGGTGATCCTTTTAAAGGACCTGCAAAGCCCTCCTTCTGAACCCAGCTTGTGACTGTTGTTTAATGGTTGTTTTCAATTCGTTTCTTTAAGAAAAATATATCTCTGGCTTACATTTTAATTGTGAACCACCACGAGTCCTGCAGTCATCAGCGGCAATCGAAATACTTGCATTCCTATATTCATATGCAAATTGTTCCCTGCAAGCATCCCCTGCCAGAAGGTCAGTCCAATATAAATAACGAAAGTCTGAAGGAAAGTTGAAGTTCAAGCATCTGATCTACTCTGAATATCCTCGTCGAGAGAGCCTCTCTCCAATCAACCTCAATCAGCCTCAATCTCTCTGCTTCTCATTCGGGGGCCCTTTGTGTGGCTGGGCCAGCTTTTGTTCCTCCATTACAGCTGGGAAGAAAAGAAACCCAGCCTGACTTTGGTTGGATCGTAGCAATTCTTCAAAGTCTCTGCAGGCATCTTGAAATGGATTTTATGACAGCTGGCCTGGTTCAAACTCAGCCTGGGTCTATTTGCAAGTTAAGCAAAAATAAGCATAAACACCAGCTGTTGCATTACCCAGAACATGGAACAATAAAGACATCCTATTCCTCCCCACTCCCCCTCCGTAGCCTCCCCCATTGTTTGCATGTAGAAACAATGAGAGGTAAAGAGGCCATCTTGAAATAATGAGTTTGTTAAGCACCTGTTCAAAGATCTGTACGCCAGCAGAAGAAAAGCGGGAAAGCAACAAAGATGAGAAGGGATCTGGAGGCTAAAATGTAGGATGACCGGTTCCGAGAACTGGGAATGTCTAATCTAACGAAGGGAAGAACTCAGAGTCGGTTTAATGTCAGGGTTCCAAGTAATACACTCACAGCAAACAGAACTCCGAGGCAAGCAGGTTCCTCAAAGAACAGGTTTATTGGATATATCATATTGGCACAGACTGGTGAAAACCGACTCTAAAGGTTCCCGCGGTTTTCACCTACCATATTTTTCAGAGTATAAGACGCACCTTAGTTTTTGGGGAGGAAAATAAGAAAGAAGCTGATTGACAGCTGTTCCCAGAGGTGAATTTTAGCAACAGGTTCGTTGGTTGTGAGCTCTGGGCCTTGCTTTTTTTCCTGCCTCTGAAACGTCTGAAACTCTGTTTCAGAAAAAACGTTTTTTCCTGCCTCTGAAAGCCTCCGAAACAGAGCTTCAGAAAAAAAAGCCTCTTTTCTGAAGCTCTGTTTGGGGGCCTCTTTTCTGAAGCTTTGTTTCTGATGCTTTTTTTTTCAGCCTCTGAAACCTCCGTTTGAGAAGCTGGGCGGGGCTACATTCGGAATATAAGACACACCTAGATTTTCACCCTCTTTTTGGGGGGAAAAAGGTGCGTCTTATAGTCCAAAAATATGGTAATTAAAGCTTTCCCCCCTTTCCCAAGCAATCAGTCACATGGTCCAATCAACGTGCTGTCCAGTTGCTTGGAAACGTCACTCCCTGTCTTTTCAGCCACTTGTGGGAATGTCCTTGGTTCTCAGGGGAAACTATTTTGTTTTGGCTACAAAACCCCAGCTATCTCTATTCCCTCCTCCCTATCCCTCAAGACCATTTTGGCAACACTGAAGCCTCCAAGATGGCCTCAGTCAGGCCAATTTCAGAGTTGACAGGGACTTGATAGCAGTCTACCAATATTTGAAATATTTCCAATATTGTTTGCCTTGAAGTCACCAATCGCTCATTTGTGCATGGAAGCATAACATTGTGGCCTTAGGAGGAACTATGGGCATTTACTCCAAGTCTCCCGCCCATGCAGGAAATCCAATCAAACCAACCTCAACAAGTAGATCTCCTGCATGTTCTTAAAAGCTTCCAGAGATGGAGACCCTACTGCGAACAACTCTTACCATCTGGAAGTTGTTCCCTGAATTTTAAATGAAATCTGGGTAGTTAGAATTGATGCCAATTAGTTCTAGTCCCAATTTCTACGGGCATGGAAGATAGTTACTGATCACTGTTCCAATATTTGAGGGGCTCCTGCAAAGACTAGAACCTATTTTCCAAAGCACCTGAAGCAGGGGTGAAATCTAGCAGGTCTGACAGGTTCTAGAGAACTGGTAGCGGAAATTTTGAGTAGTTCAGAGGACCGGCAAATACCACCTCTGGCTGGCCCCAGAGTGGGGTGGGAATGGAGGTTTTGCAATATCCTTCCCCCAGGAGTGGGGAGGGAATGGAGATTTTGCAGTATCCTTCCCCTGCCACGCCCACCAAGCCACACCACGCCCACCAAGCCACGCCCACAGAACTGGTAGTAAAAAAATTTGGATTTCACCACTGACCTGAAGGCAAGACAAGAAACAACGGATGGAAACTAACCAAGGAGAGAAGCAACCTAGAACTAAGGAGGAATTTCCTAATGGTGAGAACAATCAACCAGTGGAACAGCTTGCCACCAGAGGTTGTGGGTACTCCATCACTGGAGGCTTTCAAAAAGAGACAGGACAAGCCTTTGTCTGAAATGATATAGGATCTCCTGCCTGAGCCGGGGATTAGACTAGAAGACCTCCAAGGTCCCTTCCAACTGTATTATTCTATGTTCTATCATCTATTTTCCATACGACATCTATTTAGGTACCTAAAGAACCTTAGTGGTGCAGCAGACTAAAGTGCTGTTAAGTAACACCAGCTGCCTGCAATTACTGCAAGTTCAAATCTCACCAGGCTCAAGGTTGACTCAGCCTTCCATCCTTTAGAGGTGGGTAAAATGAGGACCCGGATTGTGGGGGCAATAAGCTGACTTTGTATAAAAAAGAACACCGCTTAGGGGAGCCCAAAAGCCCTACTAAGCAGCTATATACAAAAGTATGAAGGCTATTGCTTAACACATTGTAAGCCACCCTGAGTCTCCGGAGAAGGGCGGCATATAAATCAAACCAATAAATAAATAAATAAATAAACCCTGAGGCCACATATCCCTCCCATCTTAATTCCTCCAGGTTCCATCTCAGGTTCCTTCAGCCTGTCTCCATACAGTCTCTTCACTTATGACCTCACCATCTCCCGTTTTCTCACTCACTTGCCGTTTTCCCCGACAAAACAAGCCTCTTATTTTTAAAACCATATTTTTTCACAAGAACTTGTTTCTTCATAATAGATTTTATTCTTCAAATGTGATGAAATTTTTGCTAGCGGGTGAATTCATCACTTCTCTGAAGCTGTGAGGAAATTTCTGGAACCTATCCAAGTTAGATATTTCCAATATTGTTTTGTGACAAAGTACGCATTTAAATGCATATTATTATAAGTATTTTGAAGGGGCTTTTTTTTAAAAAATTGCAGATTAATGCAAAAAAAAAGTGGATGATATGGAATTAGAAATTTAAAAATAATATGTAGGTGCAAGCTACAGGCGCTAGAACTAAATATTCATCCTTTAGCTAATATTTATGAAAATAGAGCCTTGTATATAATGAAAATAGCTTGATTAAAAAGCAAATTATTTGTTAACATGACACGATCCTTTCAAATGTACTTGTTTGACCATTTTGTGAGGGAGTAAGATGACAATGGACCAGCAGTTCTCTCCTGAGCTTCTTAGGATTATTTATGCTATCTGTTTTTATAAACAGCCTAACATTTTAATTTTTATCTTGTTTTGTACAATAAACACATTCTCTGCGAGAGGTATTCTAATTCTGAACATCAAATTCAGCCTTTGTGAGGTGCCTATAATGCAGTCCAGGCAATGGACAAGCCAGCTAAGTAAAATGCAGATTCTTTGATGGGGAGGTCCTTACCTTAGAACAGAGATTGATAGGTCTATATCTGTTGTGGTCCGCCAGCAGCCTGTGGAGCTGGCAGCAGAGTCGGACACTGAGGTGGTTGGGGAGGACCATGGGCCAGTCCTGGAGTCTGGGGGAGGCCCATCAAGGTCTCTGCATCGGAGGCAGAGAAAAGGCCATCTGGGAGGTACGTGCTGCCTCCAGAGCCTCCAGAGTCGGACCTCAGTGAGGCAGAAGAACAGGGGGAGCCTGTTCCCAGTGTGCACATGAGCAGAGCTGCCAGAAGGCAAGAACAGTTATAACAAAAGGGACGACTCGGGAGTAGGGCTTGGAGATGATTGACCCCTCCCATAAGACTTAAAAGAGAAGCAAAGGCACTTGGGCCTTTGCAGGAAGCAACATTGTTAATTCTATGCAGTATAAAGTCTGAAGCTCTATTTAATTCTGGATTCCGTTGTGACTTTGCCAATTAGGTCTTTGGCAGCGTGTCAAGGGAGATAAAGGTAGGTGATTATCAGCCTTATCCCGAAGGAATCTTTACAACTATTTGGGCCTCATCTGTGAATGAACAGAATTCACAGCTGTTAAAATAAAACAGGTTTGTGAGGCTACTCGTGTGTTTTACTAACTCGAGAGGCCTAGGTCAGAACAATAGCTACAAAGATCAGAATTGTGAACGCCATCTCTGTGACACTTGATGGAAGCAAAAATTGGACTATAAAGAAACAGGATGAGAAGATCACTGATACCTTTGAACTTGGATATTGATGAAGACCCCTGGAGGACCATGGGCAGCCAAGAAAACAAGCCAATGGGTCTTCAAACGAAGTTCTCACTCCAGGCACAAATGACCAGCCTCAAATTATCCAACTTTGGATGCAGAACGACCTAGCTTTCTGGAGAAATCTATAATCCTAGGAAAGGTGGAAGGAAAGAGAAGAAGACAACAATTAACAGCAAGATGGATAGACTTGTTTACAGTGGTGGGAGACTTGTAAGAATAGGTCATGGATAGATCATCTGTGAGAAGATCTATATGGTCACCAGGACTTGAAAACAACTTAATGGCACATAATCAACCAATCAATTAGTCAATGAGTGTAGAAACCAGGCTAGTCATGTATCCAATAACCAGGATCATTGCTTACTTAGAAATACCTTTTACAGTATGTGAGATTGGCTCATTTGGAAATGTTTGCCCTTAAAATATACACAGGGTTTTACCTCATGGCTGAATGTCTTTAGCAGGGGTGTCAAACTCAATTTCATTGAGGACCACATCAGCACTATGGTTGCCCACAAAGGGCCAGTTGAGTGTCCAGGAAATCCTCGACTTACGACCACAATTGAGCCCAAAAGTTCTGTTGTTAAGTGAGACATTTTGTTAACTGAATTTTGCCCTATTTTACGACCTTTCTTGCCACGGTTGTTAAGTGAATCATTGTACTTGATAAATTGGTAGCACAATTGTTAAGTGAATCCGGCTCCCCCCCCATTGATTCTGCATATCCAAAGGTCGCAAAAGGGGATCACGTGACCTTGGGACTCAGCAACGGTCGTAAATATGAAGCCATGGCCAAGCATCTGAATTTTGATCACGTGATCATGGGGATGCTGCAACGGTCGTAAGTGTGAAAAATGGTCATAAGTCACTTTTTTCGGTGCTGTTGTAACTTTGAACTGTCACTAAATGAACTGTTAAAAATTGAACACTACTTGTACATAATACTTGGCCTAAATTCCAAAATGAAGGTTCCACAACATCCCAGATTGAAATAATTCTTCCAGGCTAGGGTGCCGTCTCCAGGGTGGCCCCTTGGACCAGATCTAAACCCATTGCCTTAAGTCTGACATGTCTGCTCTATAGGGATTCTCAGTCCTCCAGCTCATGGTTGTCCCAAAGGTGCTTTTTCAAGAGGCAACTGCACTTTTTTTGTTTTTCCTTGAAGATGTTTCGCTTCTCATCCAAGAAGCTTCTTCGGCTCTGACAGGATAGTAGGGAATGGAAGGATTGATATTCCTTGCAGACAGCTGGTCGTTTGCATCCTTTTAGAGGCCACCTGGAGATTTATCTGTATCCTCAGGGTCACCTGAATAGTGCAAATGGTTCTTGTAGTCTCCAATTTTTCTGGAAATCCGTTCACACTCCTGCACACACAATTGAAGGGTGTTCATTCCCAAGTGCGTAGCTAAAAGTGTGTGGAGAGTTTCAGTCACCCAGGTCATGGTTGTCCCAAAGGTGCTTTTTTCAAGAGGTAACTGTACTTCCTTTGTTTTCCCTTGAAGATGTCTCACTTCCCGTCCAGGAAGCTTCTTCCGTTTTGATCAGGAGTGGGCTTCAAAAATTTTAGCAAGGGATTCTCTACCCGGTTGCTGAGTGGACGTGGCCATGATGGGAGTGGCCTAATCGGCCTCCTGCACCACAGTGGAGTGGTGTTTTTTGCCCTCCCCGGGCTCCAGAGGCTTTCCTCGAGCCTCTGGGAGGGCGAAAATGGCCTCCCCAGGCTCCGGAGGTCCATTTCCAGCCTTCCCAAACTTCCGGTAGGCTCGTTTTTCACCCTCCCCATGCACCCTGCACTTACCTGCATCCAAAACAGGCTGCATGGGAACTCCGGGGAGGGGAGGGACAGGGTGGGCGGGGCCAGCCAGGAGTGGGATTTGAGTGTTCTCCAAACTGCACAGAATCTTAGCTAGAGGTTCTCCCGAACCCCTGCGAACCCCCCCAGCAGCCCCACCCCTGATTCTGATGAAGCTTCATGGATGAGAAACGAAACGTCTTCAAGGAAAAATGAAATCCAGTTGCCTCTTGAAAGAAAAAAAAAAAACACCTTTGGGACTTTGGGACTGGCTTGTTAGCTTCAGATGGTCTTTGTCTCCTCTGTTTTTATAAAGGGACGTAGGCCAATTCTGTAAATAATAAGACTCGTTGGGTTTTCTTTCCCTTTCAGCCCCGCTCTCCAAAGGCTCCGTTTTTCCTCAGTTCCTCTGGCTCAGGCTCACTTTCAATTCCAATTTGCAGTGGGGTTTCTGTTTGGATGGCAGAGGCCCTGCCAGATTCCCGTGGCTCTTTCCTCTTTTCCATCTCCAAGCGATCGTCTTGCAAACTTTCCCATTCTTCAGGGCTGGGATAATTAAAGCTTCCTCTTATTTAAATGCGGGAGAAACTTCGGGGCCGAGAAAATACAAGCCGAGCTGGTGCATGCAAGCAAACTATTATATGCTTTAATGTTCTGTTTTTATGTCTTTATTGCTGAGGCCAAGTGTGCTAATCAGCTTTTAATGACTGTTCCCGCTGCGGTCATAGCAGCCTCTTTGCATGCAAGTTTTATTTTCTGGAAAGAGGGGGAAAAAAAATCAATTAAGCCACCGACTCCCTGACCTCCCTTTGTATTAAGGCTTAGCTAACAATTAGGATCTCATTAACAGGCTGTGTCCTTAAAATATTTTTTTTTTGTTTTGGTTTTAAAGAAAATGACTCTGCAGCTGTTCCATCCACCCCCAACGCCACCAACATAATCAACTTAAAGGCGACACAGTTCATACGAACCATCTTTGCTAGCCAATCTCTGCATTGGTTTAATTAGATCCTGGATATGATTCATTCTTCCCTGTTTTTGACAGCCGCCGCCGTACGGAGGAGAATGGGACGACTCCCTCTCCCTTCTCCTTTCCGAAAACACATTATTTTCAGCAAAAGAAAAAAATTTAAAAATTTCAAGAAACCTATCAGGGCAGAGCGCTTTTAATCTTGCCTTTTTAATGACCTCCCCTACAAATTCCAGATGAATCCAATTGATTTGCTTTCATAAGGGGTTTGTGGCCTTGGTACAATCTGATAATAATGGACTCTGGATTTAGTGAATGGAGAGGCGGGGGGAAGTTAGATATTATACGTCTTTAAACTCTAAGTAAGATAGAATTACGAGTTTTGGAGTATCTTCCTATTCGTTTTTTAGTATCTTCCTATTCATGTCTTTTTCCAAAGTCCTGCCTTAGTGAAACTGTTGGCTCCTGGCACTGGTCTTCTGGGTAGATGGGCACCCATGTCCATAACAATATGAGAGAATGAGAGAGAGGGGGGAGGGAGAGAGGGAGGGAGAGAGAGGGAGTTGGAGGGAGGGAGAGGGAGAAGAGGAGGGAGAGGGAGGGAGGGAGAGGGAGAAGAGGAGGGAGAGGAAGGAGAGAGGGAGAGAGGGAGAGGGAGAGGGGAGAGAGAGGGAGGGAGGGAGGGAAAGGGAGGGAGAGGGAGAAGAGGAAGGAGAGGGAGAAGGAGAGGGGGAGAGAGGGAGAGGGGGAGAGAGAGGGAGGGAGAGGGAGAAGAGGAGGGAGAGGAAGGGAGGGAGTGGGAGAGGGAGAACCATTTTATTTGCTGTTTTCCTATGGCAGGAATACGGGAGCTGCTTTCTGTCTTTAAGAACATGTGTCTCCATTTCTCCTTTGAGGAAATATTCTATCCTGCCTCTTTTTAATATTAAGAATAAAGAATAAAGGAGGGGAGAACTTCCTACAGGCTCAATAGGCCCAATCCAGTCTGAACATCTGGCTGACTGTGTGATGGATCGATAATAAATAATCAAAACCGTGAAAGTACCCCATGAACACTATTGGCATTGACAAAAATCCCTATGAGTCAATTGCAAAAGGCAGCTTTGCTTAGAACAGCTTGCAAACTGTCGCCCTAACCTTTAACCCCATCGAACAACAGCACCTGTCTCTCTCGGGAAGGGCTCGATAGGTGGTTTCAAATGTCAAATCCAGTCTAAACATCTGGCTGATTGTGCAGCCGGTGTAGCCAGTTCAGACCGGTTCGGGTGAATCGGTAGAGGTGATCTCCAGGTGCCACCCAGGTGCAATCCCGTCCTATATCGCTGTGTTTTTGATGCTGCATGGATGTGCGGACGGCACGCGGGAGCAAATTGCCGTGTTGTTTGACGTTGCACGCATGTCACATTTCCGGTGCTGGGAGAACTGGTAGCTACAGTATTTGAAACCCATAATAATCCACATGCAATTATCAGAAATCAGGCTTGGTTTGAGGGATTGCCCCCCTCTAACTAAGACCAAAGAAAGCCCAGAAACTAGCTATTATTGATTTTAAAAAAAGAACACATTGGAATTCAGGCAGACAATTAAAAAGAAAAAAAAAATCTTCAGGGGTATGTGAAAGGGGATGCTTAAAATCTTACAGCCAAGAAAGAATAGCAGAGCTCCGAAGCTGAATACTTAGAGCAGAAACATTAAATGGGTGTTTGTTGCCAAGCGAATTAGATGGGATTTGTTTTCCTCAATTGGTTACTCTCTCCCCAAGGAGAGATTAAAAGAGATTTACGACTTCTTGAATTACAAGGCAAAGAAGGGGAGACAATAACAAATCCTCTTCCTCCCCCCCCCAACTCCCTGTGCATATAAGGAAATTCAGGGGGAAACTGTAATATGCCCTCTCTATCTTCCACCAAGTTTTTGTCCTGCCTGTCATGGGGTCATGGGTCGAGTTCCACAAATCTCACAGTCAGATCTCGGAGGGAGCACAATGGCTGGGCTGATAAGCCGACACAGATGTGCTTAATGCTGGTTAGTTGACTCACCCATAATTGCCTAGCTAACACATAGCCTCATTCATAGACCGATTCGCGATGGCACGCCGGGGCCTCCAATGAAGTTGGCTCTGGTCTTCAAAGCTTCTGTTGAGATGCTTTTTCTTCTTTTCAGCTGCCTGAAGATCTGTCAATGGGTTTGATTCTGTAGGGTTGTTTTTGTTTTTTTTTTTTTGCAAACAACAGACCACCAATAGTAAGCCTTTTGTACTGAGGGAGCGACACAAAATGAAAAAATGAAGCAGAACATCAGTTTCGTTTTGTAACTACAACCTGGAGACTAAGAAGTCCAAAATCCAGGCAGAGAAAGGAGCATCATGAAAACAATCCTACCTCATTCTTTCCCACGACTTTCTTTTCTTTTTTATTTTATGCTGTTATTGCTATCTAACTGTTTCTTCTATCTATCTATCATCTGCCAGGCTTAACAATTTCATAAACAAGGATTGGTGATGTTAACGGACTGTTCATTCTGCTCGACTTACTCCGAGACTGACTTCTTGGTTCCCTTAAAAGAAAGAAGGTCACCTTGGTTGAACATATCTGGACACCTTTTATTGGTAAGGTCTCCTTTATCCTTAATGCTAAGTGACATCCCATAATCAATCAACATTCAGACTCGCCGTGTCATTTCCCCAAAGGACACAGAAAACCAATTTCAGGTTCATTTGAAAAGTTCCACCTGGAAGAAGAACCATCTACAGATTCCAGCGCCGGCCAATTTTTCTTCCTCTTTTACATCATGTAAGATCCAGAATTCTACCTTCTCCTTCATTTGCTGAACAAGTTGCTCTACTTCAAGTGAAATTAAGCAGATTTTAATTACTGCAGGACTAAAGGAAAAGAAATATACTTTTTCTCTCTCTCTCGCTTAACCCTTGAGCTGTCCACCGAGGATCATTCCTGGCGCCCGGTTTCTTTGTTGTAGCTGTCAGATCGCTTCCAACCATGACAGCTGAAAACATAAAAGCCGTTTCACTTCACTTAGAATAGAATAGAGCTGGAAGGGACCTTGGAGGTCTTCTAGTCCAGCCTCTTCCTCAAGCAGGAGAACCTAGACCATTTCAGACAAGTGACTGTCCAGTCTCTTCTTAAAAACCTCCAGTGACGGGTTCCACCCATGTTCCCGGTCTTCCCTGCATGCACCTGGCCTTCCCTGCATATGCCCAGCATTCCCTGCACGTGCCCGGCCTTCCACGAATGCGCCTGGCCTTCCACGAATGCGCCTGGCCTTCCATGCATGCGCCTGGCCTTCCATGCGGGCGCCTGGCCTCGAAAACATGGCTAAATATGACGTCTTTATGCTGGGGCAGATTGGAGGGACCACCCGCAATCTCTGCCACCAGTTCCCCCGAACCAGTACGAACCGGCTGAATACCACCACCACTGGTTTAGATCCTTCAAAGCCTTTTGAGGTAAAAAAATGTCACCTTTTCGACTGGAGTGGAAAACGTTACGTTCCAATCACTAAGAATACACCTTGCCTTGGTGGAATGCGTTGCGTGAAGTCATCCATTCTACTTCGTAAACACACTGTTTAATAGCTTAGAGGACTGTATGAATAAGTCCCCTCGGCTGAGGTGGCTTATTCAATAAACCATGATCGTATTCACCCACCTCATAGTAAACTCTCGTCTACTTCACAGGATTGTTGTGAGGATTTCATGAGGCTGGGAAAGAACAAAATCCGGGGTTTCTTGGGAAGGAAGAGGTATTAAATGAGATAAATGAATAACCAGGGTAATTGGAGGCAGAATTTTTTCACACTGGGATCTGAATTTCCATCCACCTTTCCTGGTTCTACATTATGTAAAATTTTGGCTGTGTAGTTATGTTTTTCTCCATTTCTTTTTTTTTTTCCCCTTCCTTTTTTCTTTCTTTTGGGCCACAAGGAAACACCAACGTCCAACCTCCCAAAAGCCCATGTTCCACTGGTGAAATGCAATTTTTTTTTACTACCGGTTCTGTGGGCGTGGCTTGGTAGGCGTGGCAGGGGAAGGATACTGCAAAAACTCCATTCCCACCCCACTCCAGGGGAAGGATACTGCAAAATTCCCATTCCTTCCCCACTCTGGGGCCAGCCAGAGGTGGTATTTGCCAGTTCTCCGAACGACTCAAAATTTCCGCTACCGATTCTCTGAACTACTCAAAATGTCCGCTACCGGTTCTCCAGAACCTGTCAGAACCTGCTGGATTTCACCCCTGGCATGTTCTGTTCTGTTCTTGAATGCCGCCTTTAAAAAAAATTCCAAATCTCCTTTTCAACATTTTCACGAGTAAATCCTTGGGTCTCTCCACTGGAAGACATCAGCTAATGGGATCAGCAATTGTTTTTCTCTTTGGCAACAGCATAATATCTACATTAAATGGTGATAATCCAGAACAAATTCACTGTTGAACTGCAAACAACATGAAGAGGGGGGGGGGGCAAAATGACACACAAGGACTTTATTAAGATAGCATTAAGGAGCAGAAGAACTGCAAAAGATAGAAGCCCAGGAAGTGATTATATATCAACCAAAGTGCATCAAGGGAACCATCTTAACATTATTAATATTTTTCTGCTGGTTGGACCTGCTCTATCAGGTCATATTCTCCCAGAAATCATTATCCTTCAGGCTAAAAGCTATTAAAACTCTGCGAAGCGGCCTGCGAGAGATCCACTCTTGGCTAAGATGCCCTGCGTTGGCATAACAGAGAAGAGGTGGGTTAGCGTTACGTTGAATTATTCTATTGAATGTTCCTTTCTTCTCCCCCATTTAATTGGATGGGAAACGATCCTTTGTATCACTAAAAAGAAGAAAATTTGTATGTGTGTGTGTGAGAGAGAGAGAGAAATTTTCTGGGCTGAAGTGAGATATCTTTCTCTTACATTAATTACACAAAGTAATTGATGGCTAAGGCAAGACTAGAACTCACAGTCTCCTGGTAATTGACACAAAGCCATCCAATTGGCTTTCTTGCCTAAAGTGGGACTAGAATTCACTGTCTCCTGGTGATTGTCTCACAGTCACCCAGTTGGCTTTCATGCCTAACGTGGGACTAGAATTCACCGTCTCCT